>JAWWNJ010000305.1:0-73005 GCA_037176885.1 Favolaschia claudopus
ATCATCGATATCTGCAACATAGTCCGCTGGGAGATGGCTTCTGACATATTCTATCATGTCCAACGGTGGTTCCGAAAATGTCTGTGAAGCATAATCATAATTCGAACCAAATAACAAACTTCCTGATAGTTGAATCATTCACCTGAAGCCATTGTAGAATATCATGCCAACGGTTTGGGGCTGGAAAAAGCTCCTGCACCTTCAAGGCAACGGATGTTAGTGCAAAGCCTGTTCGAACAACTGTCCACGCACGGGGTATGCCTCCTGTTCTGCGCGGATGAATGAAGGAATTTCGCTTTGTACAGCGCGCAACACATGGAGATCGGAAGATGGTGGACACGATCTCAAGATGCAGGACCAAGCAGGAGGAAACCTAGACGAGTTATGAGAACAAATCAAAGAAGCCAACGACAAATCTTACCAGCGCCATATACGCGGTCGGCGACCAATATTATTCAGACACCATTTGGCGGTGCTCTCTAGTGTAGGGTCGGGGTGTAAAATCCTCATTCGTGTTGGATGTGAAACGAATCTAATAAAAGTGCACTTCCATCCGTACTGCTCCTGGTCGGCTTCAGGCTCCCAGTCTGCCGGCGCGCTGGGCAGGCCGGCGATAATGCTCTGAATTTCCTTCCAACTAAGTCCAAGGATAACACGTGTTCCTGCTAGGCAGAACGGGCGCCACGAAGATGGTGTTAGAGGGAGACATGCTAGAAAATACAGCTGAATGACTCTGATCTGTTGCGACGACGTAACGGAACGAATATAGTTGAGCGTGATCTTCGTATTCAGAGGTTTACCTGATGCTGCGGGTGGCATTGGCAAACGGATGGCGAAGGAGCAGTTCTGGTCGAGCTCTGCCACTAAGCAGTAGTTGTCCCATCTATCGAGTAAATCAGCTGGTGCCTGCTGTCGCTGTGGTGTTTTCTGCATGAGGACGTGTTTCAAATCACGAATTTATCTGACAAACCTCAAGCCAAGGCCTAAGATCTTGTGTACTGTCCCTCGGAAAGTAGAAGGAATTGGTCCACTCATAGCTCATGCGATACAAGAGGTTGGCAACCTGCGGGGTGAGCTCAGTCGTGCTCAAGAAGGGCAGATATTGCATGAGTTGACTGAAATAATCAATGTACATTAATGTAGATAGATATATATCTGATTAGGCTCACAATGGAAGGAAGCTCGAAGGTACAGTATCGTCGTCTTCGGAAGGCTTGGCCAAACATGTGAGCATATCGACAGCGAGATTTTGTCGGTCCGAGTTGGTGAACCAAAAGCTGTGAGAACGACCGGAATCGTGAAGAAAGTCCAGGAACGACGCATGATATATAGAGATAACTTTTTCTGTTGAGGAAGATGGATCATTTGCTTTTAACAGACGATCTCCTATGTTGATCAAGGAATGAAGCCGACGTAGCGTCAGCATAATCTCTGGCTGTTTCAAGCCCAAGAGCTCGCCAATGTTATCCACATTCAGCCTGCCCGTGAAACCAGCTGCAACGACCGACAGAATTCTTGAAAGCCTGGACCGATGTGGAGCCATGTTGAGGATCTGGAGATAAAGCTGATCTAGTTCTGCAAAGGGCGATAAATCGTCATCGTGAGATTGCAACTGAGTAACAATAGCAAGACGTTCGACCGGGTCGAAGTCTTTGTCTTCTACGAATCTGATGACCGTCGCAGCGTAGATAAAGTGTCCCGAGGATTTTGCGACGATATGCTCGATTAGTTGATCTTCGGGCCATGCGGAAGATGTAGTCGCCATGATCGAATGAGTTTTGCAAATCCGTTCGAACTCGTCGACTAGGTAGATGCGGACATCCTCCATAGACCCCAAGACATTGAGCTGTTCGCAAGGCTGTAGAGGGGGCTCACTGAAGATCTCTTTGATATGAGCCTCAGGCCGGCTGACGATAAGGACACGAAGTAGAGGCTGGGAGTTGAGTGATCCACCAATCGATCGAAGTATATCCTGCTGTCGTGTTTCACCCTCGCATTCATCGAGACCGTCAAGCACCATAACCAAGCTGCGGTTGGAGGGAGCCTCTGCATACGAGTCAATCACGAGCCTCTGCAGTTGGGCCGGGATGGATTTATCGAGAAGCGAGGGATCAGTTGTCAAGCGTAGCCCAAGAGCGGTTTTGAACCCCGGTAAAAGCAGAGCAAGTTGATATGCAATAGTGGGCCAAAGCTTGGCGGCATTTCCGCGAGACGGGTGACCTCGCCGGAAGAAAAAACTACCTGCGAGACAATTCCGAGCCTGCAATTGCTCGCAGAAGCTCTGCACTATCGCAGACTTGCCCGTCCCCGCGGGACCATGCATCCACAGGATTTGCGAGCCGTTATCGTCCTGCGACCATCTTGTCAAACGCTCGAGGATTTCCATCCGAGTATTGGGATGGCAAGGAGGATGCGTGTCGCCGTCAGCGGCGTCATGAGTAGCGTCGGGGGCTGAGGCACTGTAGAGAATGCGCAGCGCTGTATTCGACTCAGAGTCAGCACGTCCGCAACATCTCTGAGGACAACACACCTGCGTCGATCTGATCGCCACGAAATTTTCAGTAATTGATGTTCAGCGTCTCCAAAGATCAAGACGTACGTTTGCCGTGTCAATTTTTCTCTCGATGGACATCGTAATGTCGAGCTGAGATTTCCGAGTACTTATCAGACACGACTTCCATGACGAATCCCATGGACATACATGAAAAGCTCTCAAACCCCCATCAATTCTCCTCATAGTAGCTTCGATTGCACTGATGTCTTCGTCGCTCTCTAGGATTTGGATTATTGTGCTCCGATCTGCAATCGTTTCCAAGATATCTAATTCGATCTTGAGAGATCTAGAAGAACCAGTTGAAATGAACTGAGGGAAAATTGAGAGTCCGATTCCGAACT
This sequence comes from Favolaschia claudopus, assembly GCA_037176885.1. Classification (NCBI taxonomy): domain Eukaryota; kingdom Fungi; phylum Basidiomycota; class Agaricomycetes; order Agaricales; family Mycenaceae; genus Favolaschia; species Favolaschia claudopus. The sequence continues at coordinate 2,896 of JAWWNJ010000305.1, forward strand.
CACTGCGAAAACTGGAAGATCCGATCCCGGCCCTCTGCAGTTGAAGTTTTGGGGAGCACGGCATTGACGATATCCAACTGGTGTGTGATTTCTTGAAACAACACCCGGAATCGATCATTGTTGTTCGAAACTCTCTATACAGCATAGACGAATTTGAGATTAGAATGTAGAAGCCATTCAGCAGCAGCGCAAGAGGCGTACCGAGGCCAAATCAACGACAGTATTCACGACGCTAATGGGGATTTTGAATGCGGTGCCGTTGAGTATAGATTCCACCCTGTTGAGAAGTAGGATGAGTCCACTCTTCAGTAGCCCAAGATAGTGTGGACTAGATGATTCAGGTTCCGAGGCCATAGATTGCGAAAGTACTGGAGTAGACACTGTATTTGCTATTCAAACACGACAAGGTGCACAGAGGGTATTCTTACAATCGTCATTCGATGCTGGGGCATTTCTGCCCGGGGCAATCGACGAGACGGACGACGGCAGTGTCGAGGGAATCGCATGTGCGGAGCTCGAAGATCGGAGGTTCCGTCTAATCAGTTGCTTGAGTGCCTTCATAGGGCTTGACTTTGTGTCGCGCGTCGTCGTCGCCAGGAAGAAGGAGGACCGAGGCGGTGCTTATCAAACTGGGTCGGGGATTCCAAACAAGCCGGAGCAAGCCGGTCGGGTAAGCTGTAAAGAAGTCAACAAGTCAAAAAATATGTCGAAGAACGTGTGAATATCGTCCCCGTGAGCTCGAGCACCAAAGGTCGTGCGCTACAGGGGTGTGACACGACTTGAATGCAATGCTGCGAATCTCGGTATTGCGGGGATTGCGGGCGGAGGAGACTCAATATAATCCACTCACGTTGCGATGCAAGCGGCGAAATGCGAGGGCGGCCTCTTCGTAGATTGCTCGAGTAATTGTCAAGTGACTGCCATGCGAAATCGCGGTAGCTTTGGGTCGTTCCCGTCAAATAGCTTTCGCCGAAGCCCCAGATTCCAGCGCGAGTCTACTGTGATGTCGTGTACAGTCCACACAAACTGATGAGGAGCCCAAACAAATTCTTCAGCGGTCGGGATACGGCGTGAATCCCAGAGGTGGACTAAATCGGGAGATATTTTAGTTTGTGGTCGATTTTCGTGAGCTGGAAGAAGTCAAAAACCTTTGCATCATGGACGGCGGGCGTTGGGAAAAGCGACGTCACGGCGCTCGTAGGCTCGTGACCAACCGCTTCTTCACGTGGCTGCGCTTTATCACGTTGCGAAGCGGCTGGGATGACTTGTCATCTTTTTGGCTGGTCCACCAAAATGCGGTTTCGGACTTCGTTTTTTCGACCTTCCGCACCTTCGAAAAAAGTGTCAGAAGTTGCATAGTGAAAGTGGAGTAGTTTTGGATTCTAAAGCAAATGGGCCCCACTTGTTTTCCAATTTTCCGGAAAATCAAGTCGGGCTCAATGGATTCTAAATCGGAAATGGGCCAACTTTCACTGTATGACCAGGGCAGTTGGGGGAAAGGGGCGGAAGATAGGCAAAGGTGAATTATGGGGAGAATAAGGCAGAAACGAGCTGAAACGACCAAGTCCGAAATCACGTTTAGCGGCATCAGCCAAAACCGTGACCAGTTGTTCCAGTCGCTATGACAGCTTATCTCGCGCTCGCCCCGTGATGAGCGTCATAGCGTACTGGTCGCGAGTCTACATTCCGCACACCAGCAGCGACGCCCAACACAACCGGCATCGCGCCCCAGCAATACGCACCGCTGACCAGCCCGCCTCTATCTTCGTCTACCTCGATTCCCGCAAACAATCCACAACAACACCAGTATTACTATGCGCCCCCTCCGCCCCAAAACGACGTTGCGGATCCGATAGGCCTGACGGAAGACGCCCCGCCTGCGTATACGCCGAGGGCGGACGTGTATCAAGGCGAGAGTACGCTTGAGTATGGGTCGACAAGGCCGTTTCAGTAGGCGGCTCCGGCTCCACCGCTTCCTCATCAGCAGCAGCATCTGCCTCCTCAGCAGCAGCAGCATGCGGGGTGGGTACCTCAGACGCAGCAGCACCCGAGTCTGTGGCCACAGATCGCGGCGCAATTCACCGGGCGTCTACGTCCTCGTCAGCGTCGGTCTTCCCGCCGAATCACTGGGCTTCAGGCTATCCTGGTCGACAGCTTCCCCCTCCCTAGCCTCAGCCACCCAATACTTCCTTCCCTCCTCCCCAGCGGCAGCAATACCCTCCCCCACCTCCATCGACATCGACGACGTCATCAACGCCCATGTCGGAATTCGCACGCGACTTCTACGGCACGACGAGCGTGCCGCCCGGTGCGTTTTCAGACGCGTCGGGGATGCGGGGTCTGGGGTACCCGCCGCCACCGCCGAGGCATCCGTCCCAATCGCAATCGCAGCAGGGTGGACCGCCTTCTGGAGGAGGTGGGGAGGAGTTAGTGGTGAAAGAGAGAGAAAATGGAGGAAGAGCAACCCCAGACGACAGCCGCCCCACAACCACCCCCACCGCAGGCCACCCGCTCCTCCTTGACGGTAATATGTTGGTCTACCCGAAGCATCATGAGTGTTCTAAGTGTGCGTCTTGCCTCTATTCTTTTCTTTTCTTCTCTCTGCTCGTACCCGATCCTTCCTTTCTCCCTTCTTACACCTTCCTTCCTCTTGCCCGCTACCTCCTTTCGCCTCTAACCCTTCTTCCTTCGCCTCTAACCCTTCTTCCTTCGCCTCTCATCTCCCTGTCTATCGCCGCTTTCCCCATCTCCTCTACGCCCCCTTCCCTCTTTCCCCTCCTCATGTCTACTCCTCCTCCTCTCCTCCTCCTTTATTTCCTCCACCCATCCTCCACTCCTTTCTTTCGTTTCTTTCCCCCAATCACTTACTCACACTAACCAACCCTTCCCAGGCACCAACACACCCTACAAAAACGCCGACCCCTCCGTCCGTGCCACCGCTGCTGGGATCGGTACGCAAGGCCGTAGGCGGGCGCGGTGGTGTATGCGCCTTCTTCGTGTTCCTCCTCCTCCTCCACGACGACGAGTATCGGGGAAGGCAGGGGGAGGGGGGACGACGTTCCAAAGGCCGTTACCGCACCTGAACGGCTACCGGGCTACGGACTCCCACTCTTCCTCGGCGGCTACGTATCCGGGCTGCTCCCCCTTCCCACCACGACCACCCTCGAATCCCCACCTATACCCGCCCCCATCCTATCGGCCTAAACCTCTCCCCAGGCGACCCAAGGCTGGGCGGTACAGCGTGTTGGCGCTGCGGGGGACGCGGCACCGTGAGTGGGCGAGGATTCCTCGACAGGATGGTGGAGGTGTTGGACGGGGAGAGAGTCAGAGGGTGGGGTGTATGTAGGGGGGTTGGGCGGGTTTGGTGAGCGAGGGGGAGGATCGCGTGCCTTCCTTTGATTCGGTTTTGTTGTGCGCGGGGAGGACGTACCTATACTCCTCGCACACGTATTCTCCTCCTCCTTTTACCCACCGAACACGTACCCGTACCTACCCTCCTCCTTATGCGTGGCGAACGCGTAACACCCTCCTCCTTCCTCTCGCGTTGAGGACGTACCTACCCTTCTCCTTTTCCTCCCGGAATACTCTCGCCTTCTTCGATTCCCCATCCTCCTTCTTGCGCGACGGATACCTATCTTCCTCCTTCTCCTTTTTCTCGGCGAGGACGTAACTATACTTCCCTCCTCGTACCCCCACCCGTGGTGTCCTCCTTCTTTCGCGCGCCGAATACGTACCTTCCTCCTCCTCGCATTTCTCCCAGCCGAATACCTACCTATCTACCTATACTCCTCGAACATGTATCCTCCTCCTTGTGTGTGTCGAATACCTACCTCCTCGTCCTGTTTCTCGCTGAATACCTACCCCCCCTTTTTTTCTCGCTGAATATCTACCTATACTCCCCGCACACGTACCCTCCTCGCATCCTCACCCTTCCTTTTTCCCGCGAACACGTACCCCCGTCTTCCGAGAGGGAACACGCCCGTCGCCAACCGACGGACGAGATGGGCGGGTGTGGCGTTTGGGTAAGGAGGATAATGAGGTCGAGAGGAGCGAAACGGAGGACGCAAGAGAGGAGTGGGTAACGGAGGAGGGAGGAGGGATCTATCTAGATGTAAACCCCACCCTCCTCGCGTTTCTAACCGAATACCTCCCTATACTCACCGCACACATACTCTCCCCACCTCTCCTCTTCTTCCCATTCCTCCGCCTCCTCTTTCTCCCCGAATACCGATCCTCCTTCTTTTGCGCGCCGAATATCTACCTATACTCATCGCACATGTACTCTCCTCGCATCCGCACCCCACCCCAATCTCTCCGAGAGGGGCACCGACGAAGGATGGAGAGAGGAGCACGACCGACCCATCGACTCGGATAAGTCTGGACAGGAGAGGGCTGGGGATGAGGGTGGGATGGTTTATGTCGCACGGTCGGAGAGGACAAGGGGGAGGAGACGGAGGTGTGTCGGACGATTCGAGAGAGGAGGCGAGAAGAGGGGGAAGTGAGGGATAATAGTGTGGGGAGAGGGGAAAGGGGAAAAGGCAGGTGAAGAGAAAGGAAAGCGGGGCAAGTGGGGAGGGGTACACCCGTTTTTGCGTGGCATCGGCGCGAGCGCGAGCACGAGCGGTTTTTCCTCTAATTCCTTCCCTCGTTTCTGCCGCGTCGTGGTGGGATTCGCGAGGATTCGAGATTCGTTTTCGCTCCTACTCGCCTGCACGTCTCCCCCCTCTTAGCATTAACTGTCTGCTGTCTGTGGGACTGGCTGTACTATACTATACTATACTTACTTTCGGTACGCGCGCCCTCCTCCTCGTCTTCTCCTCTCCTCTGTCTCACATCTTGTAGTGTATTGTATTGTACCGTGTTCTCTCGCCCAGCGCTCGTATCACGACTCCTTCTAGCCCCTGCCAGTGGAAGTAAAAGTAAAAGACTGGACAGAATCAGCGGAGTCGGAATTTGAATACCGAGATTTGATCTCCGCATCTGGCTTTCTTTCGTACTACCACCATGTTGCGCTTACCACCCTCAAAGCTGGACCGACAATCTTGCTACGCTGTCAAGTGGTCTGCGTGTGGCCCTACTCGATTTACGCCGGGACCACGATTGACTTCCAAGTTCCGGCGAAACTTTCTTTGATTCAAAATTCTTTTTTGAGTTTATTGGACGCCGTGTGCTCTCGATCCCTGAGCTACTAGTAACTACAAAGGAATCTGGATTGAGTCCGACAATACTGGCTTATCAATGAAGCAAAACAGCCGCTGGGACGCTCAGGTCAGTTTGACTCATTATTGGCAACCTCGTCGGCGCTCGAATCTGCAGTAAACCTATGTCATTGCCGCCTCGACGTCTGTCTGCACGTCGCAGTGTTCAGTCGTCCCCTCGAGGGCTCCGCTGCCGCACAGTGCAGCATCAAGCAATAATAGTATGCATCCATCCATCACCTTTAACATTGACGGACTGACGGACGGACAGACAGACACAGACTCTCGATGGGCGCTTTCGTAGTGCCACCTTGTGTATCAACATGTCACCTCCGAGTCTACCTATCGCATCTATCTAACTGCGACGACAGGGATCTCACGCTGGCTTTCCTTCCTTCCTTTCACTTCTTCTTCTCATCGTCTTACTCTTTATTTCTTCTCTTTCATTCCTCACTGCGATGAGGCCAGCCTCATTCCTCTTTCTCTTTCCTTCCTTCACCACCTTTGTGTTTTCTTTCCCCTTCACGGTTTCGGCTCTGCGAAATATCACATTAGACGCTAACGACACCTCTATACTTTATTCTGGCAACTGGACCAGCAACTCCGACGGAAGCAGCATCAGTGGTGGTGGTGGTAATAGCTCAACTCAATCCACGCCCGACCCAACGGCGTCCTCTTCGTTTGCGGTTTCGGGTGAGTGAGATCCACCGATAGTTTTTGTTTTTGTTTTTGTTTTCTTTTTTGCATAACATCCACTGAAATGATTTACGATTAGGCACAGATGGAGTACGGTTCGCTTTTTCGGATGGGTTGATGTACGTCGTTATTCATTTCGTTCGAAGGAAGGAAATAATCATAAGTCGATTGATTATTGGTTTGCTTTCTTTCTGCTAGATCCACGACTACAGAGCACGAGGACACGAATGCCAATAATGTAGGGCTCGTGTCAGCCACATTTTCCTCCACAGCGGAGAGCGGTAGCTCGTCTTTGTCCTTCACATCGAGTACAATTGACGAATTCGAACGCTCTTCATTTTCACCAAGTTCAATTTCACCTTCGTCCTCGGCATCTTCATTCGCCTCGCCCACAATCCCTCCCAACCCGTCACTAACATCATCGTTACCATCCACTCCAACTTCGAGTCCCTCGATTACTCGCGCCCCCATATCCACTCCATCATCCGTTCACCAACTATACACCAACCCACCCATCAACGCAGCCAACCAACCACCTTCTCTCTCTTCCGAAACTCCCAATGCCTCCCCATCCGAGTCCGCTGCAGCCGGCCTCTCAGCCGAAACCAAACGCTCGATCATAATTGCGAGCGTATTCGTCGCAGCAGTCGTCGCTGTCGTCGTCCTCGTTTTGCTATTATGCATTCGCTATCGGCGGGGTCGACGACGCAGAGAGGAAGAACAGATGCAGCAGAAGCAGCATATGGATATCTCGTCACGGTCATCGAGGGATAGACTCACGCCTTTTCCCCAGCAAAGAACCCTCCTTCATCCCACAACCATGAACGCCATGTCGATGGCCTCACCCCCCCATCGGTGGCAAACAGGCTCCCAGAGTCCATCCGAAATGCCAATGCAACGGCAATATTCACCTCACTCTCCCTCCTCCTCTGCTTCTTTAATGTCTCCGATGGCGCCAACCGCCTCACCGCGCCGCATCCCGCGCTCCCCACTAGCAACCACCCCTCCATTCGTCCCTACCCCGTCGCCGCAGATCCTCGAATTCCCTATGCCTCCTGGGGCAACGCATCACACTCCCCCTTTTTCTTCCTCAAGTTCTTCCTACGCCGCCAGCGCAATCGCCTACCCAGCCCCAACCACCCCACTCCCACTCACCCCGTCCCCGCCTCCGCCTGTGACGCCCGGGACGCCGTGGACGATCACAAAGTCGCAGCGGACGTCGTCGGATGGGTCGATGTATTCTTACGACGAGGAGACAGTTGAACCTGGTGTTGTGAATGGGAATGAAAATGGAGGAGTTTTAGGATACGGCTGGACTACACCTTCGCTCGTGGGTATTCATCCGTTCTCGGCGGCTTTCGCGCAGGTCGAGCGCAGTCCTACACGTCAGAAGGTCGACTCTGCACCGGCATCGAGTAGCACACGTCGATCTCCTCAGCCAACTCAAAACGTGCCAAATACACCCTCGGGGCTCACCACGCCTCTGACACCGAAACTGGACGAGAAATCTGCAGGGGCGCTGTTTCGCCGCGAAGCGGAGGAAAGACCCGTATCGGCGGCGCCTGAGTATAGAGAGAAAGACGTTGCACAGATTGTTCAAGTTACTCGTGGAGGAGGAGGAGGAGAGCTGGCGGTGGGAAGTCGAGCTTCGCAGGCTGCACCGCCGCTGTACGAGCCTTGATTACTTAGTTACAGGAGTTCCTGGAACGGTTCAAGGAATGAGAAATTGATGATGATGAAATCTGCAAAGTTTGAACTCCCGGCGTTCGAAATTTGAGCTGTTCAACTTGGAATTTCCAACAAATTTCCAACCAGCTTGATCCCAAACTTGGATTTTGTAGACCACAAGCACATCTGTATCGAGTGTCCTAACGGAATCCATTGATAATTACCGACGCTTCAGCCATTATTTTGCATTTATTTGACGGATTTAATCCTCGACGCGGTCACGTGTCCACACCCTTTGACGCGTCTTGTGCAGTCGTTGCGCCTCACATCTGAACCGAAAGTGGAAGTCTGCTTTGACTTTCGAGGTGAAAGTCATACGTAGCTCTTCGGGGTGGAAATCATTCTCAAAGCTGCGCGCGCGGCCTCTCACAATTACGAGCACAGAGAAATACAAGATAAAGCTTCCAATTCTGGACCAGCCAGAACAAACGAAATCGTATCTTCTATGACATAGATCCCCTTTGCGCACCAGCCTTCGGAGCCATACATTGTGCAACGAGCTCGGTGTCGGCCCAGCTGCTTCCGCTTCCGGAAGGTAGTTCGGATAGGACGTAGCTGGCGTCGAAGTTCCCTGCAGACTGCAACATGTTACATTTGTTAGTTATACCTCGAGATGCTCAGATCTTGTACGCACCCAGCCAACATACCCGAGTATAACTGCGAACGAGATCCATTCATTCATGTAGATAGATACACGAGATAGACAGGCATGCGACATACCATCGCTATTCTGCGCCTGATATGCAATTTGCTGGCACATATATTGTACACAGGATGCCGTGTTACCGCCTCCCGTCTCGGTGTTGAATGCCTGGCGCTTATTGGCACGCAGCCACTCTACTAACGGCGCCCATGCACTGTCGATGTTGTTCGTAACGCATTCGCTATCCATGTCGAAGACACCGTCAATTGCTCCAGGAACTTTGATTCGGATAGAAGGAAGAAATAAACGTACGCGTGCGTCCCAGAGTTATCCGAGTCCAGGTATTGGTGGACGTCGAAGATGAGATTTGTGGCGCTACCGTCGGGGTTGACTACTTTCTTGAGAGCTGGAAGAGATTTGTAGGTCTGTTGCATTCGAATGAATGACACGTTGCAACGCTACTTACCATCGCCGGATCCATTAGAGACGAAGGCACCGGCTGAAGTGTAGTCGTTGCCGGGTAAGAGAATCATCTGTGTCGTAGCGCTGAAAAAGCAATCAGCACACCGAGTGAATTTTCATTGCATGACATACCCTGCATTTCGGATAGCAGTAACGGCGGCTTGCACCGATCCAGCCCAGAGGTTCATGTCCGGAATATCGTGAGGCCTGGCAATATGTAACTAGTTTGTGTGCGTTGAAGGAAGATCAAACACACTCGTTCATTCTAGCGGCTTAGTCAGTCTTAGATATCTGGAAGATAACAAGTCACTCACATTCCAAAAACGACCTTCTGAGTATCCTTGTAGAAGGTCGCGATTTCGGTCCAAGTCTGAGCAAATTGTGCATTGGTGGGTCCACCTTGACCAATGATCTATCCCTCACGAATCAGCATCGAATCCGCGCAGAATAAGGCAAGACACTCGCCCCCTTGTTCCATCTCGCATAGTTGTGAATATCGAGGATACAGTACGCGCCGGTAGCGAGGCAGCTCTGAACGAGAGCGTCGTATTCTGCGAGGTTCGTCTGGTCGACGGGGCCGATAATGTTGTTTGTGAGGAATTGCCAACCGACTTTCGTGACCGTGCAGTCAGTCGATTATAAGCAGTGCTTGAGCGAGAGATCGTACCTGGAAGCCGGAAGACATTGTATCCATCACCGTTCACAAAATGCGTCATTTGACCCTCGCCGTCCTTTCCTGAGTACATGTTAAGCTGTTTCGATTGAAGAACGGAGCTACGAATACGAACCGGAGTATTGTGTGAGAGGAGGGTTTGCCGCGCCGGTGGTGCAGCTTCCATCGGTTGTGCACCCAAAATCAAAGCCAGCGATATTTACCCCGCTAAGATCGATGTAAGAATGAAGAAGAAGAAAATGAGAGTCTTACACGAATTTCAGCGTTCCTGGTCTTGGTGCCACAGTGTTAGAAGGACTAGTGGTCGTCGTTTTGGAAGCAGATGTTACTGTGGTCGATGCGGTCATCGTCGCGATGACAGGAACGCATTGCGAGTAATCTAAAAACTGGTCATTTGCGTGAAAAATGATAGAGTCTCAATCGGGATTCACTGTCACTTTGAGCCGTGCAAACTGCGCCGTCAACGCAGGTCGTGGCTCCCGTCCAGCCCTAGTTCGATGTGAGCAATTGCAATCAGTGGAAATACCAAAGCAAAGACGCACGACGCCTCCACCTGGATGATATGAGCTTCACCGGATGCCATACGACTAACCAGCCAACTCACATTGGGACCAGATAGCTCCTTGGTCTCTTACCGAGGCCACAGCAGCCGCTGCCGCGAGTGCGAGATAGCATTTTTGAGGCATGCTATGTGTGAGTACTGGCCGTTCAGCAGACGAAGCGGGACATGCTTGCGCGACTCTGGAGACCACGTTCACCACGTTCACACACGGGCTTCGGCCATCAGTCGGCAGTCACGATCACGTGGAGATCTCATGTTTGCGCGACGCTTAGCGCGACGAATATATCATGTTGTGGACAGAGATGACTTGTTCTGGAAAATGTTTGGCCCCCGAAGATAGAGTTTCCTGCATCTCTCCCACAATGAGGGGTTGAAGGGTCACGAGCGCAAATTCTGCTTTCCAGCTAGGTTGCTTTGCCTCCATGATTATGACATGTAGCGTGTCGTTTATTATTATACTATGGTTGATCATACTGCGGAGAATCGAAAGGCAAGAACAGAGCACGAATGGCGTGGAAACCTGGCCTCACTGCGAGAAAACAAATCGAGCGCAGAGGCGTGTCGCATTCGAAGAAGCATGATGGTCATTATTTGAAAACAAAATACCAGGACCAGTAAATCAAGGCACCGACTGTGCGTGTCGTCTTTCCAACTGCGTCAATTCATCCTCCAGATTCTGTAGACCAGTCAGCCGTTAGCCGTACTCCCGAGTGACGGACCGACGTAGTTGTATGGCTGCGGCGCGCATGGAGTTGGCGCAACCTTCCTATCAGCGTCTCCCAATGGCGTCGTAACATGATGCGAAGTGCCGCTCTCCGTATGAGACCCATACACGGGGTCGAAGACCACACCTGTGATACGCGATGTGCGGCGGTCTTGTTGGCTTCCAGAGGTCATGATCAAAGCCGTGTCGTTCTCCCAACGGAAGTGAATCCCGACGAGGAAATTGGCGAGCAAGGTCAACGAATAAACGCGACCTTGCCAGAAGAAGAAGAACGAAAAGGCTGCATTGAATGTTTATGTTTAGTGCCGCTGTCAGGATTTCAGGAACTTGTCGTCACTCACCGGGACCGCCATGGAGAAGCAGTATCATCATTACTAGAGTATTGGAAGCTACGATTGCCCCAGAGCTGACACAGAGGAGGAAGAATTTCCGGGCGAAACTAATACAAGAACTGAGCGCCAATATTCATTGATAGCTCTCGATGTACTTACCTATTACGAGCAGGAATGATATCGGTAGGACTGAGAGATTTCCACACTCCATGTCCCAACGCGATGGCGATGGAGATGTCGGTGGCAGCGCACACGATGGCTGAGGCCCTAGCGCATGACAGTTAATTGACATATCCAATGATCCAGAACTGGGGCTGCCGATGCTCACTCAGTCATTGTTACTGCGAGGTTTAATACTGAATCGAGGACTAGAATTATGACGGCTGTGGCAATGGAGAGCCCGATCTAAACACACGATATGTTGGACCCGAAGTAATACAATAGATCATCGACTTACGTGGCCCACGACAAGCAAAGCCAGAATCGAGGTTATGAATATGTTTCTGGATCTACGATAACTTCGTTTTCAGTCAACCGAATCCAATCCGACAGCAATAAACGCACAAGGAGTAGAACATATGAGTCAAAATCGCTTGCTCAATGGCGGCCGAGCAATAGGTCAAGACGATTGATATCGATGTCGGAGCCAGAGGCGCCGAGCCCCCATTACTGAATAAGTTGAGGACGAGGATACTTATATTGACGCATATCGTCAAAGTGCAAAGAGTGTCAAAGAACACCAGCCCAGTGACGGCGATCTTGTACCAGAACGGTCTGTTGGGACGCTTGAAGTACCGATGGCACAAGACAAGTTCCCAGGTATAGAGAAAGATGTTAAGCCACGACGCCGCCAGATACACACTAAGAATGTAGGTGTTGAATGATAATGAGACCCGCAGCAGGATGAATGGAACGTACACATTGGATGTAGGGTCGTCTACCTCCATGTGCCTTCGACAGTAGAGATACTGGTACTGTGGGAGGTACCAGAAACATCGCCAGGACTCACTCGCTCGATCTGCTTCTTAAACTGCCGCAAAGGTGCCCACGGGTCTCGTCAACATTTAGACTCCTGTCACATCAACCCCGGCGGGTGAATACCTGTGAATACAGGATGGCTCCGCTCTCCCATGCCGTGCAAGCTATGATGATTTTTTTTGCTCTATCAGGTCAGAATCGCCGTGAAATATGGAATTTAATAGCGTACTTCGGGCGAGCGCAGGGGCGCCGCTACTTTCATAAGACGCGGTTTTCAGAGATGACGGAGGCATTCGGAGAGGCCGCATCATATGCGGATTCACAACGAAGGGAAAAACCTATTTTCATAAAGTTGTCTTGTTGGTACGGCAAGATACTTCCCGCTCCCAGAATAGCGGATAAATCTTGACAGTGGAACAAGGGTTGATATGTTGTGAGAAGCGTGAGCGGTTAGCCAGCCGGCGAAATGTTTGGTGGCCGGTACCGGACAAAATAGCGGTTTGCATCTGTTTCCTCACTGATCATCATGTTTCCCCATCATTCCGCACGATTCCTTCCCATTCCTCGTCGATCCTCAGGTATCCTCACGAATCCCTACAAATCATCGCTGGTCCTGAGGATTCCCCAATGAATCCTGCATTTTCCCCTCTTAGCATTCAACTTTGCATCCTCAGCATTCCTAAGGAATCCGGCCCATTCCTGATTTTTCTTGAACTCTGTTTGAACTTGACATTCTGACTCGTTCTGAATTTGAACTTGCATTCACTGCGATTCCTCATCATTCCCAGCTGATTGGGATCAGCTCCCGCGACGTCATCTTGGTGTTTTTACACGGCTTCCAGCTCTCATTCCTCTTTCTTCCTGACTCTCTTGTGTGCATTCTGCCGTACCTAAGCTCTACTGGCTCGTATGAACACTGAGCAACGACTGAGAAACCTACGAGACGCCTATCACGCTCTTCACGACGATGTTCTCTCAGCTCTGCGCACTATGGTCGGAGATCCACCGAGCTTGAATGCTGTTCGAGACAGGGCACTGGCGTTAGCTTCAGCGGCGGAGATGGTAAGAATGACACCAATACAACTCCCTTCGAATGCTAATGGTGTCTTTTAGCATCGAGCTGTTTTCCCCCCAGACGAGTATGCTACTCTTCAGACGTCTATCACCGACATCGTGACGGCTCTTGATCTTGCTTGCCACGACTCGATGGACCCGCCTGATGCTGCCCCTCTGACTGTTGCTCATCGTGTTCGTACTGGGCGACGAGGCCGGCCACGCGTTGAGATTGATCCCCAATTTTTGAGCGCCGCCCTCGATCTTCGTGGTCCGACCGGAATTGCTCCTGAAATTGGAGTTTCAGCTCGCACTGTTCGTCGTGCCGCTCTTCGAGCTGGACTAGTTCAACCCGGCGCGCCTGTGTTCCAGTCTCGGACAAACGAACAAGGTCAAGTTGAGGTTGTACATACTTCGACTGCACCTCCCGTTTCCGTCATCTCCGATGCAGATCTCGACCAGCTTGTCGCGTCGACACTTGAAGTATTTCCTCAGTTCGGACGCCGTATGATTCGGGGACATCTTAAGTCTCAGGGGTATCGCATTCCCCGTGATCGAATAACGGCGTCGTATTTGCGGGTGCATGGTGCTCCCGCAATCTTTGGGGACCGACAAATTAGTCGTAAGAAGTATCGTGTCCCAGGTCCAATGTCGCTCGCCCATCTCGACGGTCAACACGGTAAGTATTGTTGTGCGATCTTAATTTCTTCGACTAATTTCAACCAGGTCTTATTCGCTACAAAATTGTTATTCACTGTATAATCGACGGTTATTCGCGGTTTGTACTCGGAATCCGTGTGCACAACAACAATCGCGGAGCGAGCGTCCTACGCTTGTTGCTCGACGTCATTGCGCTGCATGGTTGTCCCAGCCGCTTGCGAGGCGATCACGGTGTCGAGAACATTGAGGTTGCTGTTTATATGGAGGAAGTCAAAGGCCCTGGCCGAGGATCATTCATCTGGGGAAGGTCAGTTCATTTCTGCGTTCCTATACCCTTGCTGAGATTCTCCCTTCAGGAGCGTTCACAACACACGCATCGAGCGTTTGTGGTACGATGTTACGCATGGCTTCGGAAAGAAATGGAAGGTTTTTTTCCTCGATCTCGAAACCAACCACGGTCTCAACCCCACTCGCCCAGGCCATATATGGCTTCTTCACCACCTTTTCCTCGCGTCAATCAACCGTGATGCTCAAGACTGGGCCGAAGCTTGGAACTCTCATCAGCTTACGGTTCGTCGGCAGCGCGAACGCAGTCCGCGTGATCTTTTTATGTTCGGGATGTTGAGGGAGGGTCCACGGGGGATATCCTCCTTTTTAGCTGTCGAGGAGGAGGAGGAGATCGAAGACATCAATGAGTATGGGATCGACTGGGAGGCGAACGAGGAGCCGGAATTAATTGCTCACCTGCTTGAGAATAACCCTAGTCTCTCATAGCCAGACTTCAACACTCTTGATCTCGTACCTCGATGTGTTGAAGTCTGTTTTTAAGTTGATAGGCGTGTCAATGGTAGAACCTTATTATATAATCTTTGTGGCTGTGTTTCTTACGTCAATTTCGTTCACTTTTCTCATAGCGCCCTCCCTCAGGCGCATATACACTATTATTTGGGCCAGAGACAATCTATATAGGCATATCTATCTCTCTGAAAAAAAAAACGCAGTAAAATGCATCTTCTGGGTCTACGCACCAAGCCCTTGCTCTGCCTTGTGACACCTGTGACAGAATGGTAACGCATTTTTTCAACCACTTTCCGCAGCACCTTCTCATGATTCTGGCTGGTTTCAAGCGCCGAATAGATTCCTAACTCCCTATATAAACGCTCCAGACTAAATCTGAGCTCTATATACCGTGTAAATGGGCGGAAATATGATTACATAATCCAAATTTTACTCCTTGCACGCCCTTGATCTTAAAAATGGACTAGAATAACCCTGACGAGCGTGCCAACAACACCGACCCGTTCGCGTCATCCAGCACCCCTGCAAACCTCTCCGAAGTTTTGTGCGAGCCGCCTGGTTGCCCTTTCACTCCGAGGCAGCTTCAATTACTTGACGAGCAATTGAACGCATCGGTTGATCTCTTTTCTCGCAACATGAACGTAAGGCGGTTGGTTTGGGCTCGGGCACTTCAAATCGCGCAGAATATTCAGGAGGGAGTAATACACTAAATATCTAAGTAATTACAATTTTAATCAACCTATTTTTCTCGCCTAAACTGCTCAAGCTGCTTGCTCGATGCTTATATCGGATGCCCCAAAATTCCTTCCACATCAACGCACTGAATTTCCGTCGAATCAATTTAACGCCAAGTACACAGATGTCACAAGTATGGGGTTGTTATTACAATCCTTGATTTGCTTCATCTATCTTTCCGATAACTTCAAATCTATTTCTTTTAAACTCATCAGAACACACCGAACACAATAAGATATCGAAACAACGCACTTGAACACAAAAAACCACCGCTCCAGGTTTTCTCTCTCTTTTTCTGTCAGTCCCGATGCCCTGACAACCCTCGCATCCGCCTCGAGTACACTCCCTTTTGCTAACGCGTACGTGATATCATTCCCCGCATAGAATTTGAACAATCCATTGGGACCGAAAGCCTCCTTCATGCGGGTGACATCGAACACAAGTCCTGTAAACCACTGTTAGTTCTCCTCTTATAAGGCATTGAAAGGCACTGAGTCGTGCCTTTCAAAACAATCAGTATCCGTGCACCGAACTCGTATTCATCATCCCTTGTCAAGTCAGCCAGAGTCATTATTGAGAGGCTCGTTGTGTTGAGATTTTGATTGATAGGGTTGGCAGGAATAAATAGAGGAACTACTTCATTTGCGAGAGACATTATAAAGATGTTAATGGTGGAGGATAGGAGAAGCGAATCAGATAATGATTCGCACATTCGGATCGAGCAAGCCGGAAGCACACGAGATCGTGTCGCGTGCCGTTGTTGATTGATCGGGTAACGTGTGAAGTTAATCACTCTTTGCTCCGCTCCACCGTCTCGTCGCGTTCACGATGCCTGAGTTCCAAGTCTTGTCAGCATTTCTGCGGCGCATCAAGCGGGCACTGAAGCGCCGCTTCAAGAAAACTGGTCGTTGGCCGCAAGGTTAATCTAGATGCTTTGCCGTCCATGACATAGCTGAGAAAAACTCAATTTCAGGTTACTTCTTGTTTTTCCCCCGCACATGGGCAGAAGGCACGGCCCGGAAGGCTCACAAGACATTCTCTGCCGACGTTGGTGACTACGTCGAAACCCTCGAACCGATGCCGGCCAAAGTCTGCGAATACGACGATAGGAAGTTCCCAAAGAATCGACCTGGGCGATACGTTATAACTCAGCAGCTCAAGCCTGGGCCCGTAAACGTGGCTGTTCGCGGGAAGCACATCGCACTGTCTGCGGGCCATGTGTGTCATCGAGTTCTCCTTGCTATATGCCATATATATTTACCGTTCTTGTTCAGCATGCGGTAGTCTGCCGATTCGCACTGGAGGGCAGTATATTGGTGATGGATAGACGTGATTTTGACGAACTTGTGGCGGAATGCGTCCCCGGCAACAACCCGAACAAAAACAAGCGGCTCGTTTACGCTCATTCCTCGCCCCCGAACGATTCATTGAACCTGGTGCACGCTTGAAAGAAGGCGAGGATTTCAAGATTAATATCTTGGCTGCCGTGGTGATGGAGGAGGAGGTGATAGTGGTGATGGACTATTCTCGTATGACCCAGATCCACGTCGTGAGCAGCGCTAGGATGTTCGAAAAGGAAGACCTTCGCCCAGGGTCACAGGTTTTTAGTCTCTCGCATCTCCGGGTAATACTCGCTGATTATTTCTGGAGATCTGGCGCGATAGGCTGTGGGCAAAGTGGCCCAGCGCCCCCGATTGGGTTTTCGAAACCGACGATGCGCTCGCTGGTCTAGACCAGTGGCGTGACACTGTTCTTCAAACTCAGCGCCGTATGGCCATTCTGGATGTTCTCAATCAAGCAGACAGTTTCGCGTCTGGCCTTGGTCAACAAATGGCAAGTGATCTCCTCTTCGAGTGCGCCATTCACCCGGATATGCCGAGCTTCGATCTATGCTCCCATGATGGGTTGTATGCGCGCTTCCGTGCCCATATTCCGGTTTTCATGCGCACCTTCGTGTCTGATCGCTATTTCGAACGCTGTGGGCTGGCGTCGAACTCCCTCAATCCCTTCTACTTCAACGACTATTCCGACAACAATTTCATTCGCGGGTTTGTCAAGGTCTATCGTAAAATCGAAGTCCGAGTTCCAGCTGCTCTGTACCATTTATATCAATCAGAGGGTCTCTTTGACTCTGACCATACCATTGGTGCGTCATATTGGACTACGTTCATTGCAAGAGCATAACATGGCGATCCAGGCTTACCTTACCTAGCTCCATGCGAACCTACCACTCGCATGTTCAAAGTCGTACCAGTTCGATTCTTTGAAGACTCAGCTAACAACCGTTATCACATCATCAAAGCCATGCCGCCCGACTCATGGGAGAGTGCTCACACCGTGGTAAGTAAGATTAGCTTTTTCGGAAGTCGTTTCCGCTCACGGATCTATAGGAGTCTCCATTTGAAGATGTGTCGAATGCCGGATTTCAATCAACCCTTGGTCCAGCCTCCTTCGTCGAACCTCTGCGCAACAAACTGGACCCGGACGAAGTTGCTCGTCTGCGGGTCGGAAAGCGAGGTCGCCCGCCGAAAGTATGTGCTCAATATCATTGATCTACGCCGTCTCTTTACTCTTTGAAGCCCAAGCGCACGGGAAAACCCGGCAGACCCAAGAGCACTCTCACACTGCGGGTCAAACAACGTATCGAAGCCATCCGCGCTCACTGAAGCGTCACACGGCAACGTTTGATGAGAAGGAAAATGATCCAATCGAGGTGGAGGAAGGTTTGACTCCTCAACCTCGATATCATACGCGCAGTAGCCATAGAGTATAGTCTGCTATAGGACTTTGATATGTATATGGGTGGATTGTTCGGTGACCTGAGCAAAATCATAAGTTTACAATTCCTCGACGCTGGAAAACCACATTCTAATCAGCAGAAACACATCCAGTGAGATCTATTCAGGGTTTCCACTTCAGAATAATTGCCCTAGTGCAGAGAGATACACCTTGATTGCAGTAGTAGGTCCCGGATTCGGACGACATACAGAAGCAAACAATATGGCTTGATCGCACTTGAACCAATTCCTCGACGTGTAATATCTTTGTCTAAGGCTTGAAAACACATTCAGGGTAACTTGAACATCAATGTCCCTCCAAATTAATTACCTACACTCCGAGAAACACTTCTGTGATGCGCTAGCAGCTCTCCAATTAGGACGCACATACAGGTACAAACAAGTTGGAAACTTGCTACTTTCTGCCGAAATTGATGATGAAATCACTAGATATGGGGCATGGTACAGCTCAACTAGTGCCTCCGCGAATATCTAGCTTTACAGCTTCCTGATGTAGTATGTACAGAGTTAGGACGAAGACGAAATTTCCGAAATTGGGTTAGATATGCATACAGATATAAACAGTTCGACAGGTTGCACTCAACCAATTCCTCAACGTGTGGAAGAACATCAGGACCTTGTTGTAACAATACAAGTCAATCTAGATGTGAAACTCTCCCTGAATCAATTGTCTCCATACCGAAAAGTACGTCGATGACACACTAGCAGGGTTCCAAATCAGAAGAGCCTCAGCGTAGAGCCATGCGGGAGATTTTCTGTTTCTGGGATGTATTCATACTTAGTTGTGAGTACGCCTTTCGATTTACCGCTCCCACCAGAAGTTGTCATGAAGATCGCGACAGAGTTGCGGTCACGTGATCGTGTTCTCTTGTACTCGATGTATTCCTGAATCCTCAACGTGCAATGTCGGCGTAGCAGCCTCAAAAACACATGTACGAAGATTGAACAGTCGGTTTCTCTTCAAATTAATTATCTGTAGTCTGTGCAACACTCCTGCCAGGTGCTTATTAGCTTCCTTCAAGTTAGACCACCTAGTACAACACGTACTTGCTAGGAAGGTTGCGTGTGAGACAGTGTATTAAGAGAGACCTGCTAGCATTATGAGGCCATGGTTTAGCATGGCTATGAAAGTATTTTACGCTCTGGATGCCCAATCGCACTTTACCGAGCTGCCGAACATACCCGAATGGAAGTTGCTTGAGTGCACCAGTGCTCAAAGCCGCAACCGTGGCATCTGAAAATCGAATGCACGTCTGAACAGTCTATTAGAGGCATACAATACTCTAAATTTACCATTTTGAACTGTGTTGTGTTGAAAAGAGTGAAATCAGCATGTTTGGTCACAAACGGTTGTCCTTCGGAAATAATCCAATTTCCCAGTATTCTGATGATCAAATGCGCTAGAAATGTTACACCAGTATATTTACGCTCAAAGGAGTCTGGATGCTCAACAGCAACTTCCCTGAAAGGATTTGTCTGAATTACAGAGTCATAATCTTCGACACTTTAAGGCAGTTGAAATTGTGATTGTTTGTGCTCTTTCAATGAAGAGATTATGAGCTAAATGCGAGATAAGCAATGCACTGGTGCTCCTATGAGGTATAAGCTTTATACCTTTTCTCATAGCGCAGGTACGAAATGCGAACGAAGGGTTGACGCGGTCACGTGACCGTGTTTGCCCATCTCACACGCGCCAAATGTCCAACAGCGATGGTATAGAGAATACTTCTGTGATGCTTCAGACATTCATTGAAGTCCTTAAAAGAGGTTTTTACTCCCAGATTTCACTAGGTGCACAATCCCTTACAAGGAAATCTGATTTTCCCGGATTGGGAGGCGAAGTTACATTTCGGTAAAGCCTGGAGCCATAGTTCAAGTCACAGGTTCTACTACTGTAAGTGGCCCATCGCGCAAACTATAAGACAGAGATTTATATGGGATTAGCTTGTCTTTCACCGCCTTGACCTTTGCCCTGATCGTAATCGCAATCCCGGAGCCACCTGCCTGGTTCAGAGATTGTGCGGTATGCGAGGTGGCCAGGGCAGGGGCAAAGCACACCGCCAAGAATCGCCGCAGCGCATTCTCTTTTAGCTGTTCTACAGAGGATGCAGGACCAGTGTTGGAGCTCTGTCGATCCTGTAAATACATTAGCGTAGCGCGGCATCCGGGTGAACGTTTTGTTGTTTCCGTAAGTGGACAGTTTCAATGCAGCCCAAAGCGGAACTGCATCCGCTATTTTGTACTCGTCAGAGGTTGGAATCCCTGCACCTCTGGCGCGGGCGATGACATCCTCGACAATGAGAATTTGTCGAATTTGGGTGTACGCGGTTCCGAATTTAGGCAGAGATCCGTCGTCCTCCAACAGAATGGAAAGTTGATATGCTTCGGGGAGAAAATGCTGGTCAAGTGCCGCGCTCACCAAGGCAAGATTGGCTAAGCAGCGCTGGACAATCTGCGGCGGTTGCGGCATCGGTGTTCTCGACATTGAGCGACTCGCTGGGCGACTGTTCTCTGATGGTACTGGAGTAGCGGAGGAGCTAGATGGAGGAACAGTAGGTGCGGTGAGATACTGGAGAGAAATTAGGTCAGATCAGTAGCGAGATAAAACGCACTCACACGAGGGAAGACATAGAGCACGAAAAAGAATGTAGCTTCAGCAATGCCACGAATGCGGAAGATTTCATGGCTGGTAGGTGTATGAGCGGCTCGTGGCGCAATGACCGTCATAGAAGAATCGAGGTGGGAGCGCAAAGACCCCTTTTCGGAGTAGGTGTTTTGAAGCATACTAAAAGTGGGATCCTGAACCTCGATCAATCGCTGAGAGCACGCGATACAATACTCGGTACGATCCAGCTGCCGACAAATCCTTCTCAACATCTCTGCTGCTGTGCCACTGCCGTCACAAAGTGCGAGGATGAGATCCCTCAGAGATGGAGCCAAAGAAGCGACACAAACGAGTTCCAGGAAGCCACACTGCGCAGGATTCTCGGATGGGAGCCCGAGATATACAGCAACCTCAGCTGGAATCGCTGACGGAGGCCGGCTGACAGTGGGAGGAACAACAGGTGGAGCAGGAGTGCGGCGGAGACGTTCGCGCTCACGCAGATTAGCGAGACTTCCGTTACCAGCCCTGGGACATGCGACTGCTGGGAGAACGGGATTTGGTTGACGGGCGGGAAGAGGTGGTCCAGATTGGAATCACTGGCAGATTCGTCGTGAGTTGACTCGAAATCCAGCGCGTTTGGAGAGCCTGTCGTCCAGAGGAAACCCGAGCGAGCTACTGGTGAACGAGGTTGACCTAGAGCCTGGATAACGCGCACGTGGAGAGTGAAGAGTAGGTGGACGATAAATGATGTTGTGGAAATCATTGGCTTCTGCCGGAGAAGGATTGGTTGAAATTGGCGCCAATGGGGTAAGACGGTGAGCTGGGGAGCGCGTTCTCGAGAAAGTCCAGCCCAGGTGCGTTCATGAAGTGATGAATGCTGGCCTCGACTTCTGGGTTCAAAGTGACAGTGAGATCTTCGCCCATAGGCTCCTCAGGCCAATTATCGAAGTCCAACTCGCTTTGTGAATTGTTGAAAAACAGCTGATCAAAATAATGTGGCACGCACGGTACGGAATCTCCTGCCTCTGAATGCTCAACAACGACTTCCATATTATTGTCGACCTCATCTATTCAAACTCAGAAAAGAGACAAATAACAACGCAAGATGATTTACCCTCCACTTGAGGAAACAGAGTTGAGCTCGTCTGAGCGTCGGCGATAATGAGGAGTACGAGATCGTTGTGGCAGGGGGCGAACTGGGAGATGGAGCCTCTCCATTGAGCCGGCGACTGTGTCGGGTGGGGGCTTGGCTCATTGCGCACAGTGAAGAACACTCAAAGACGATTATATAGCAGTACTTGAAGTTTTCACACTAACGGTGAGCCCTGAAATCGCTTAAACATTTCAAATGAGCTCGGGTAAAGTACCGAGACATCGTAGCAGTAATCTACGACGAAGTGTAGGCATTCTGGGAAGCCAGAAGTTGAGCATGAAAGAGGCGACCAAATGTAGTGTCCTTCCCTGCCTCCGCATTTTCTGAGATGAGAAGGTGGCGAAGACGAGCGTTGTTGGTGATAGAGAAAGTTTTGAAGCAAGAGCGGAAGTCGATGACGACGTCTGGCCCGAAATCGTCATTCCCCGCCGCATCAACGGTCGGGTAGGCTTCGGAATAGTCATGTGTGATGAGGGCACTGTGACAAAGAAAATAAATATTGGCAACAGTTGTTCGAAGGCAAAAATTGCTCACCTTGATTCTCCAACCCGCAGGTCTCACAGGCAGAAGGATCGATCCAGTAGTAACAGAGAGGAAGAGACGAGCACGGACGACAGAGTCGGGAGCCGTGAACTCGGGGTCGATCAGTGCGCGTATCACACCGTCCAGGTCCCGGGGATGGCCGCGCTCCAACAAGTAGTGGGAGACGAAACGCTCAATGAGCGCCACCATCTCGACGTTATCCCCCCAGGGATTGACTTCCGGATTGGTTTCATTGTAGTCGATGAATCGCAGAATGTCGGCAGGAGATTTAAGCTGCCGGTCAAAGGCAGCCTTGATCAGCTCCAGACACGGAGTCACAAACCACTGCGTGCGACGGAGATGAGAGGATATACAACCTATGGATGTGACACTCACCTCGAGTATATGATGCGGACGGTCTTGTCCTCCGAAAGGCTCCACAACAGCATTGAAACCATCACCCATTCCGAAATAGTCTGGATGGTGCTCGATATCGGCCAGTGCCAAGTGTCGCATAGCTAACAATGGAGTCCGAGATCCCCTGATGCTCCTCCTCTGAGCGCGGCAACGAGATCAAGGTCGGCTGTAGGGCAATGAGAATGATGTTGACGGTGGTACAAGAAGAGACTGCTACATCAATTTCGGGGATGTTGACGAGATATTGGTACACTTCACAGTAGGGAGGCTTAGCAGAATACAAAGGCTGATCTAGTGATACTCCGACAATGCGTTTGATGAACAAAATCGAGTCCGGTGACATGAAGCGGGAAAGAAAGTCAATGTCAAACTTCGACGCACTCACGCGTCCGTTGAATAAAGTGTGAAAAAGAAAAGGGGAAACTGGAAGAGGAGCGCCAATGAATAGAAAGTGAAGGAGGAGAATGAGGCCGGTAGCTTTAGCCACACAGAAGCGGTAAGGAAAGGGGGAACGAGACGGATGAAGGCGGAGAGTTAGAAAGCCTTCGCGCTCGATCCAAAAGCGGCCATCAGAGAGAAGGATTTTGACAGCCTGCCCTATGACCTCGTTGCGAGGGCCACGACCGATACCAGGGCCGCTACAGAATTTATCAGGGGAGATTCAACACAGACATCAAAAGCTCACATTCTCGCACGAAGTCCAAACAAACCCTGCTCCCCAAGATGTGCGTTCTCAATGGTCGGCCGGGCCGAAAGAAACTGTTCATTGATCGCTTCTTTCAGTTTGAGAGTGGTGGGGCGAGAGCAGAGCCAAAAACACAGTGTAATGAGGGCTCGTGCGCCGTCATCTACCGTGCTTGAAACGACGACAATGTGGTCATCGATCTCCCGAGGTGCCTGGAGATGATTTTGCCACGCCGTTAGAGTGGAAGGGCCAGACCCGGGCATGTGTTGAAGAGTGAGATCGACAGCGGCGTGTGGCCCTAGGTATGAACGATGCTGTGTGAGAGAGAGGTCAGACATTGTTGAGAAAAGATCAGAATTAAACTTGCCTTCATGCTGACAGGCGCCTGTTTCATTATGGCTGTGAGAAGTGGGCCGGGAACGAACATTGCAGTCGTTGAGATCGGAACGGCATCGGCTGCAGCCTGCTGCACAAAAATTTGAGCCGAAAAGGAGAATAAGGAGTCGTGATTCTTACCTCCTGCCACTGCTGGCGAGCGGCAGATCGAGTGATCATCTATGTTATCTCAAAAGTGATTAAACAGCAAGGAAAGGAATACATACTTGCAATCCTGGAGCGGCAGGAACAGAATGTGACTCGCTGCCGCTGTCACTGCGGTAAGGAGAATCCTGTATTTCGATAATAGTTTGAGAGCTGTAGGGAGTACGACTGAAAAGAAGTTGAACTGACCTCATCGATTAACATGGCAGGAAACTATTACACGAACAAGATTGAATAAGCATAACATGCAATAGTGCGAACTGTATACATACCTCGTCATCGCTATCGGGAACCTCAAGAATCTCGGGCGAGACTTGGCGAACAGATTCCGGCTCGGGGGTGGTGAGCCTTGTACATCCCTTTCCGCACTCGGGGCTTGGATCTCCACTGAGTGACGCGATGATCGAGTGGAGAACACGCCGCCCAAAGCAGCGGTGGGGAAGAACATAGCCTGGAAGACGACTAGTCGGGCCAAATAAGCAGTCGATCGGCGCAAAGAGATTCCGGTTACGAGGGGCTTTGGAAGCATGGTTAAGTTCTCGTCACAATTCGTATCCCATACAATGACGCACCGAGAAAAATAAATACACCATCGCCAAGATTGTTGGGTGTATGACTATAAGGGGCACTCCGGAGCGCCTGTAAGGTAAACGTGAATCGTGTGAGAGATTTGGGATCCTCGACCCAGGTTCGCCCGTTAGCGCTAGATTAAGTCATAAATAGAATAAATTGGACAAGAACACTAAGCTCACCGTCCGCGTGGACCAAGGAGGACGTAAGACATCGTGTTGGGACTAGGGATAGTAGCAGTGAGAGCTGGGGCGACGTAATCGATGTTGTTGGTAGCACAATGATCCCGGAAAGCAAGCTCGATAGCTTCAAAGATTGGTCCGGTCGTCGAGACGTCGACGGTGAAAACTAGGCCCGCAGTTTTAAGAGTGGTTTGAACGTTTTCAATCTCCTCTGCGCTCTTCCAGAAAAAACGCGGAGAAAGATCGAGAGTGTCGTTAAAATCCGAGGTGTCGAGCTAACAGAAGCAGGGTATAGATATAAATGCATCAGTAGACGATTAAAGATCGAAACGATATTTGCGCACCACTTTAGGCAAAATACCGCACCAGACGATCGCCGAGGTCGGAGCAGTCACCGCTGCAAAGTCGTTCAATGCCGGGATAGAAGCCGAGGTTTCCGTGAACGAGCGAGGCGGACCAGACTTGCGCTTCTTCTTCGGAGATGTGGGAGAAGACGATGTAGCCAGGCTTGAGGAACCGGCAGCAGACCCATGCAAGTTTCGTTGGATTGAAGCCTGACGCGCCTGTTGCACCGAAGCAGTCGATGGCCGAGCAAGACCGGTGAAAGCAGTGACTGGGCGATGAGGAACACCGATAGAGGGACTGGCTCCGGCAGAAACAGAGGTAGAGACGAGACCAGATGGGACAGGAGCAGGAGCGGATGTGCTGGAGGTGGTGGAGGGCAAGCTTAATTAACGGATCAACAACTGATTGACCGTTGACATGATGACGAAATGCGCACCTCGACGACTGAGTGAGTTGAGCGTGTGCCGACCATTTGAGACCACAGATACAGGCCAGATGCATAGTCCAAGTGGTACTTGTCTTGAAATCAAATCAATCACAACACCGTTTCAAGTTCGCAATACGAGGTAAACACACCGAAAAGAAGGCAGCGCAGCGGCCATCACTCGTTCCGCCGCGGGCAAACATCTGATTTTGTTCAGTCAAAGACGAAGCTTGAACAACATGAGTGATCCAAGGGTGACCACAGATAAAGCAAATGGTTTCCGGATTGTCAAAGTCCTACAGTTTCTGAGTTTCGATAGAGTACCGTAAGCATAAAAAAAGGACACACAGCATATTTTGGAGTGCCGTCGGGGTTTTCGGCGACAAATCCGAAGCAGGTTTGAACGCAGTCAGCAACGATACAGGCTCCGCGAGAAGGAAGCCGGAAATTTAGACGCATTATTGAGATCAGTTGGGTTTGACGGGGAAATTAGACGACGCAGTTTGTGCTTCTGGGCAGTACTTGAAGGTCATTCTCGGTACGGCATTCAAGCTCGGATAACCGGATAACGAAATCCGATCAGCAGGATTCCTAAGGAATGGCGAGGAAAGCCAAAGTCAAACAGTGACGGCGATTCGTAGAAATACAATGTATTGGGAATTCCTCAGGATTCCTCAGGATTGATTCCTGAGGAACTCCCTGGCTATCCTTGTCATTCCTTAGGATTTATCGGGACAGGCTTCAGGAATTTGAAGGAATCACTCAGAATGCCGAGGTTTCGGAAGGATTTGCACGGAGTTACAAGGAATATCAAGGATCTGTAGTGATTCATATGCAAAATAGGTCAGGTACAAAGTCAAATGTTTTTTGTCCAATGGCGGCCTTCATAGAAATGCGACTTGTTAGCCCAAGCAGTAAGCTAGTGGTGGGTCATTCAAGTCGTCCAGTGAGTTCTTGTGAAACGCCGGCTTCAAGCAAACCAAAGTTTTGAGCGGAAAGTGTTGGTGCAAACCACCACCCTGCCGCACAAATCTGAGAGGCCATGTGTCTAGGAAGATCGGTCCCGAAGTGGTGTCCATGGATTCGATGACATTCGAAACGGAGGATATAGTGCACAGTGTCCAGGATGGACCGAAAAAAGGCTGGATATGTCCCTCCCTACGGCCAATCTGGCAGAGAACCAACATCCGACATAACACATTGTGGAAACGGCCGGCTCTACCCGCAGCGGAAGTGAAGAAACCCGAGGTCGTGAGAGTCGCAACACGTCGCTCGAAGTGTAAGCTTTGGCCGCGGCCACATGGCACTGCGCAAGTCAATGACAAAAAGTTGCCCGAGAACGAGGTGCGAGAGGCGCGCAGGGAGAGTACAGATACCGATGATGCAGCTGACCATGGCCGAAGGGTGAGTCTGGGTACACCTCGGAGTGCCGGGATTCGGGATTGAGGGGGCCGGAGGGCGAAGACTCGGAAGGCTTTCGAGTAGAGTGGGGGACGGGGTGGTCGACCCCCACCAAAGAGGAAACTAGTACATTGGAGATGACGAAGAGATATAAGAGGCACATAAGTACAGCATGGAGATAGGATGTGCGTGGAATAACCACGAAAAAAACAAATCGGATCCTCGAGTCTGATATGACAGA
Organism: Favolaschia claudopus; assembly: GCA_037176885.1. Lineage (NCBI taxonomy): Eukaryota > Fungi > Basidiomycota > Agaricomycetes > Agaricales > Mycenaceae > Favolaschia > Favolaschia claudopus. Next base: position 30,021 of record JAWWNJ010000305.1, read on the forward strand.
TGTGAGGAGATTTGTCGATACAGGAAGGTGAGAGAGATTGTGAGTATACAGAATTCATTGTAGGTTCAGTCCATTAAGTAGATACCGAGGCAGTAGATGGATATTCTGGTGGCAGATCGGCGGTGATCGATATACGCCGATTGAAGGGGTACGACGGGGAAGCGTTCACCAGGGGAGTGGCGTCGTACGAGGGACATAACCCGGCCCTCGTCGCGTCAGGATGAAAGGAAAGCTTCTGCTCTCGGCCGCGAGCTTCCCGGCTGCAGCAGAGGCCGATGAAGAGAGCAATGTACGACGGATTGGGGAGCACGTCTACTCGCTGCATCCTCCTCACGAATACATCACATCGCCATCGCCGCAGTTATCTCCGCCCACGCGATATTCCCGTCCTCGTCCTCATCCTGCCCAGCCCTGTCCACCTGAGCCTCCGCCTCCCTGGGTCCATCATCGTCACGCTCCACCACTTCCACCACAGCCTTCCACCCATGCGCACCCCTTCCCCTCCCCGCCCCACCCCCCTCTCCACGCACCCACGTCCGCCCCTCCCAGACCCTCCCCAGCTGCACCCTCCTCAACACCGGGTTATACCTCGTCCACGCATGCACGCACTCCCCCAACACCGCCGTCCTCTCCTTCTCTCGCTCCCTCTCCAGCTGCTTCTCCCTCTCCTTCTCACTCTCTGATTGCTCCTCGACGTCATCACCCGTCGAGGGTGGTTCATAGAGCGCGAGAATATCAGGGAGGAGATTCGGGATCTCGTCGAAGATGGCCTGGTCCTCAGCGTCCCAGTGGAAGCGCGGCGGAGCGGGGGCGGCGAGGGCCGGGCGCGAGAAAATGCGGAGGGTGTGGAGGCTGCGCATGAGGGGGAGGTGTTGGATGCCGAGGTCGAAGAGGAAGGACTGAGGGAAGAAGGACGTCAGCTATGGAGAAAAGGAATCCAGGTCGCGAAAAGAACATACATCCGAAGGCCCAGCGTCATGGTAGACGACCTCGAGCACCTCGCAGCTAGGGAGACAGCGCGCAGCAGCGAGGAGCACCTCGTCGTCCCATGCGCTCAAACGCAGCAACGCGACGCGGAGCAGCGGCACGCCGCTGCGGAGATGCTCCAGCAGCCACACCGCGTCGGCGGACTTGGGTATCGGGCTCGTCACGCGGAAGTGCGTGAGCTCAGGCGCGCCGGGGGCGATATGCCCTGCCGCGGGCCACGGCGCGCAGAGGGTGCGGAGCGCGGGGAGCCTAGGCGGAGGCTGCGGGGAGAGAAGGGCGGTACCGTGAGGGGCTAGCTGATTGAGGTATGTCGCGATGGATACGTCGATGTGCACCAAGGCGGGCATGCGGTGGAGCATGGCGTCGAGGCGGGACTGCACGTCGCCTACGAGACCCATGAGGTTGATGGTGAGGGAGGTGAGGCGCGCGGAGGCGTCGACGGGGATTTGGATGCCCAGGGAGTCGGTGGTGAAGGATTGGAGATTGGGGAGGTGGTAGGCGATGGGTGCTGTGACTGCGTCGGCGTTGAAGGTGACAGAGAGTGTGGGGCGGAGTTTGAGGACGGTGAGATGGGTGACTTGAATTTCGGCTGGCGGGTTGGGAGACGGGAAAGACAGGGGGAAGAATGGCGGTGGAGGTGGGATGGAACAGGACGTGAGGGTGAGGTGGGTGACGCTGGGGAGGGCCTGAAGCGTAGAATATAGCACATCGGGGACGGCACCGAAGGCTAGCTTTAGGTGTTGAAGCTTCGGGAAGGATTGTATACGTCCAAAGATTTCTGGGTAATCCTCTGCGAGAAGCGAGTCAGCGGGAAGCTACGATGCAGCACAGAACGGCGTACCTTCTGTATCTGTCCCATTATCCTCCAACGAGAGGTAGATCGACCGAACAAGATGGGTCTTTGTCGCATTCCGATCCCAAAATTCCAGATGATTCCGGGCTTTGATTATCGTCCTCCAGGCAATATTCCGCACTAGTGCTTCCGTCCCGAGACTGTAGAATTTGCGGCAAGCCGAGATGACACTGTGGAGAGACTGCGTATCATCAACTAGATGGAAAACGCGCAGCCAGATCTCCTGAGGCAGAGAATCCATTGACGGGAAGAAATGAGCCATCGAGATTGCGCAAAAAAGACAGAGAAAGTAGCGGTGGGATGGGAGATCCGTAGGGTGGTGGTATTCAAGAACTTGCGCAGATTTTATAGCACTCCTGACATGAAAAGTTGCTGAGATTCAGAGACTTTCAAACGAGTCAGGAACGGTTGATATGGCGACAAACGTGTGGCTCACCGTGTATTTAAGGTTCAAGGGCGTCCAGATAAGTATTTGAAACACGAAAACAGTCATTTTCAGCTGCATTACAATCCGCAAAACCACAAACCGCTCGACAACGAAGGAAGCCCCGAATTCGCGGGATTTTTCCCCTCCAAAAGGATCCAGGGATGTTAGGAATAACCACGAGCAAGTAGCGCGCGCTGCTGAGATGAAAAGAGCTGAGCCACTCTGCGATCTGAGAGGGAGGTAGCAAAGAGCGAGCGACGGGGCCAAGACAAAGTCGTGGTGAGAACAAGGGAGTGATCGCCGAAAAGGGAAATTCGGATATCGTACCGAAGGCCGAATAAAGCCGATTCAGGTTCAAATTCCTCGTATTTCGATGAATTTCGCAGACTTCAAGCGGGATACGGGACTTTATTAGACTGCGGACAATTGTAGCATTATTCAATTTGAATGTATCCAAACGAGAAAGTCCGATCCTGACAGATTACAGTTGAATAGTTATGAGTGACGAGGTAGACCTATGCAGAAGACAATCACGGAGAGCAATGTTCTAGTGCCTCAACAACAATCGGAAGCGCAGAACAACCATCCACTTTCGGTTCTGCAGGCGAACCCATTTTCCATTCGATTATTCGATCGTCGATGCCGTCGATGGAGAACTTGTAGCGTCTCAGGAGAACTGAGATGACGACCTCTAAAAGAGAAGAAAAATCAAATATCTATGAGTCCTGGGAACGCAATGGAGAGACTCGAATGAATGCCTTACTTACTTAACTGAAGCGGGACGAATTTGAATCCTCTAAAGAAAAAATCAGATAAATGTGAATGAGGAATCACGAAGGAGGAAGGAAGGGAAGGAGTGGGGGAAAGAATAGGTTGACACTCACATACAACTCCTCCCCCCACCAGCGAAAGTCATCATATTCCCATAAACACCCGCAGTCCGCACATTAGCGCCCTCCGGAGCCGCCTGTCCATAACCATTGCGCCATCTCTCCGGCCGAAACTCCCGCGCGTCAGGACCCCATACCGCCTCGTTACGATTAACGCCAATGATGGAGATGTATATTTCCGTGCCTTGAGGGATGGGTATGCGACCATCAACCCCGATGATGGGTTGGGGAGAGGGGGAGGGTGTGAGGTTGTGTGGACGTTCTTGTCATACCGGTGACCGGAGGATATCTTGAAATCCGAAGTGTAAATCAGGAGATAGTGGGGATATCGATATCAATACTCGGGGGAGAAAGACGCACAGTCGAAGCGTTTCACGCACTACAGCGTCCAGATACGGTAGTCCAACCAAATCGTCGTAACTCATCAACTCCTTCGTCTGCATTATCTCTGCCCGGAGTTTAGTTTGTACCTCGGGATTTAACGCGAGAACGTGTATTATTCTGTTGAGTGCGGATGAAGTCGTATCGGTTCCAGCGTGTATAATCATCCTGCAAAAACACACAGCCAGTCAATCGTATTAGTTTCGGGGACTCAAGAAGGATGGGAGTTCAAGACGCACGAAGCATGAGCAACCAACTCATCTTCCGTAAACTTCATATTCTCCTCCTCCGCTTTCATGTTTTTCACTGTAAATTCAAAATCCCCGCCGGCGTGAGAATCAACTTGAACACGAGAGATAGTTGGCTCGACGCACCCCACGAGCTCATAACATCACGGGAATCATCGTTATGATCAGACCGAACCTTCTGCATCTTGTCTTGAACCAAGGCACGGGATTTTGTCTCCATAATATCAATGATATCGCAAAACACCGCTATAGTTTTGGAAGGCAGAAATCTGAGCGCACGCCGGCAGAACGCCGGGGACACCACTTTGCATGCGATCGGCAGGAGTGGAAGAAAGGCTGCCAGTTTGTGGATGATTGGACTAATATAACATAAGTACGTGCGTTGTTAATAGGCGGAAGATGGTAAGTAGGAATGGGGGCGACAAACGTGAAACTCTTGAGAGCTTGGACATATGGATCAATTTGAATAGTAGCTGACTCGGTGCAAGACAACGAGTCGAAGGAATGGCCGAGCGCGGCACGGCCGATGGATTCGAGAGATGCTCGGCTTAGAATTGGGTAGAAATCAACCTATAGTATGCAAAATTGTTAGCTAGGTAAAACTAGACGACAGCTACAGACATACCTCTTGCTTGCCCTTACGACAGTGCTTGAGTTGCGGCTGTATTAGACCATCCCGAAGCTGTCGTGGTTTTCATTTTCCACACACACAGAGCAATCGTGAATTCAACACACCCGATAGGCGACTTCATAAAGTATAGGCACCATTTCCCTCAAATTGCTGGCCGAGAAAGCAGGCATCATGATCTTCCGATACCGACGGTGTTCGTGGCCGGTGGTGGATAATAAACCTTTGCCGAATAGGAGTTCGCTTAGACTAACGAGTATGCGTTGAGAGTGCCGCATGAAAACTGGGATGTGGATACCTGAGGAAAATACTGGATGCTTCATAGCATTCTCGGTCTTTGATTAGGACGCTGTGGAGCGCGACGGGATCGGATATGTAGAGCTGCGAGTTCTGGATCGAAAGCGTTGACCGCTTGTACAAATTTTGATCCAAAAGTCACTCACACCAAGCAGCGCGTGGATCCGAACGACGCCGTTGAAGTCCTTTTCAAGATGTTCGTGGAACGACGCGTTGTCTGGACCGTGTAGTCGAGCAAGATTACCTGCGATGCCATTTTGAATGTCAACAATAGCTTTCAGCAAAGAACTTCTCACCTGCAGTGAATGAGTCCGATGGCGGACCAGGGACGTTGTGCAACGCGAAGGAGAGGTAAAGTCGCCGGAAGACGTGCCACACGATACAGAGTAAGAGAGGACATAAAGCGAAGATGAGGGGAGGAGACATCTTTGGGAGGGGGCGCCGTATCCCCGCGTTATGTACAGCTACGAAGCGAGTGTCAATTATCAGATAAGTGCGACGAGGACTCCGTCAAAAGGCGTTGGAGCAAAGTTGTGCTCGTTGTCGCACGGCAAAGAGATACCCAGGACAATTAAACCAAGTATAGACAGTCATGGTGGGAGCGTGCTAAATTTGTGATTCACATGAAACTCACTCTGGAATAGTGAAGAGAAGGAGGCAAATGAAGTACCAGTACTGAGTGCTAGACCAAGGCCAACTATTGAGGCTCAAGAGTTAGGGTTCGGAGGTATCTGTGCATGAAATCGTCCTCACAAAGTTTCAAACAGTGATGTTCATGCTGTGTTCATGGCTTCAAGAGGCCGTGGAAGGAAAATGGTCCTTTGAGTATCCGCGTATCCGAGCGCAGAGGCCGAGGTAGGTATGATAATGGATGAACTTTGAGGCCGAAGACTGGCACATGAACGGCAAGGTGGAAAGGAAGAAACCGCCAGCTGTCACGATCACGAGAAAGCTGTCATTGATTGTGACTTAAGCGCCGAAGGCGCCTACGCGTGCTTTGATGGTCGAATTCGATGTTATCGTGAAGAGAGAACAGAGTAACATGTTCCCTCAAAGTTTGATTCTGAACTTGAGGTTCGACCCATGTTCAAAACAAATAAAGTCGAAAATCTCTCTCGATTTGGATTTGCTGATGTTGCCGCGCCCGGGATCCCGAGATGATCTCGAGAGCTATGTACAGGGGACTCAAGAAGAGAACCGCCCTCGTGGGGCCACAGCAAACTGTATAAAACTACTATGCGCACAAATGCCAATTGCAGAACCGGCACGCTCAACCCCAGAACGCTTACTTGTAACTCACTCGTGGAAACACCATCGTCATCGCGATGTCGGGAAATAGAGACCAAAGCCGCCGCGAACGGCGTCTGTAAATAGAACATACGGAGATCATGGCCACAGCGGCGTGTACGGTGTTGAATTATTAAATGATTTCATCCTCCCGCCCGCAATAGATCACCGAAGCTGTGCTTCAAGGTTCAATATTGAAGGAAAGTAGCTCGTAAGAACTCTCGGAGGCCGCTAGGCCTCGCGGATATCATGTTACCCGTAGCTCACCACGATATTAGTTTGAGCTTTTGTCCCCACTGGCCAACTCCTCCTCGCTCATGCCCAATTTTCAATTCGCCGCAAGTCCGCAGAGCTACGTCGAAGGGATGGTTTAAAACGTCCCGATTGTGAAACGTCGACCGCAATGGATCTCACCTGTCTTCACCCAGCTTCGATTCTCGTCGCTCTGATATTCTATGCGATTTTCAGAGTTGCCATACGGATATTCCGGCTTCGATACTCGCCTTTGCGAAATCTCCCTGGGCCGCCTCGAAACTCGTGGTTCACAGGAAATCTAAGCCAATTATTCAACGCCAAGGGCCTCGCTTTTCATCAGCATCTGGTCGACGTTTATGGTGGCATGGTGAAGGTCTATGGGTTCTTCGGTGTGAGGATTTCACTTACTTTGGGGCAAAGATATAGATCTAATAACGCTCTCAGGACCAACAGCTGGTAAGTGATTCGCGGTTTGAGTGACCATGCTAGAAAAGACAGCAGTATATCTCGGACCCACAAGCATTACAAAGCATCCTAATCAAAGAACAAGATGCATTCGAGGAAACTGCTGTTTTTGTCGAGTAAGCATCAAAACGCTTTGGAACAATCTAACACTCACGGCGATCACCCGCATCTAATTATTTCTTCAGAACGAACAGAGTTATATTTGGCCCGGGCTTGGTGTCCACAACTGGTCAGTGGTGACAGCGGCGGCGTTCTTGTCCACAAATATTTTCGCGAAGCCGATAAGTCATGCCTTTGAATCAGGGGAAATCCACAAACGGCAAAGAAAGATGGTCAACCCCATTTTTTCACCTAGTAATCTCCGGAATCTCGTTTCGACTTTTTATGAAGTGGCAGAAAGGGTGGGTGTCGACGAACGGAAAACCTTTCAATTTTTGTTGACTTCTGTTGAAGTTAAACAACGTTCTGTCAAGAGAATGTATGGAAAACGAAGAACGTACCGTGATTGACATATCTCAATGGATGGTGAGTAATATTTTTTTCGATCACCGACGGTAAAGAGCACGGAATACTACTGACCGGCGTTTCATTCGACATCCCCACCAGTCTCGCGCAGCACTCGAAGCGGCGGGACAAGCCATTCTCGGATACTCCTTCGATCCGCTCGATTCGCCCGTAAACAACCCGTACACGCGCGCTATTCGGGAATTAATGTCCGTCCGTCCGCTGTCGACTTATGAAGTTCCCGATACCAATATCAGTTTATGCTGACCACATTATTCCTGCCGTGTATTTTGCAGTCCCACGATGTTTTCGCTCTCCCTCGTCCGCCAATTTGCGCCGTTTCTCGTCCGCCTCGGTCCGCCGGGGTGGCGGCGTAGAATGGTGGAATGGACGCCGAATAAGGCGGTGCAGAAGGTGAAGATGATGAGTGATGTTATGCATCATACGGCGATGGATATTCTCGAACATGCGAGGGCGGGTTTGCAGCAGCGTGACGGACGGTATGCGAAGGATATAATCAGTTTGCTGTGTGAGCTTGGTTTCAGCAACCTAATCCTTCGTTTCAACGAATTTCTTTCATAGTAAAAGCAAATGAACGGGTTAGCGAGACGGAGCAACTCAGCGAAACGGAGTTGACGGGGCAGATGACGTACGTTTTTTTTCGACCCTGCAGGAGCATAATCACGGTGCTGATTCAGGTTGTAGCGTAATGATATTCGGTGCCCAAGATACAGCATCTTCAACGCTATCCCGCATCCTATATATGCTGTCAATAAACCCGGATGTACAGGAACGAGTCAGGGGAGAGTTACATGCCGCCGGTGCGTTGGAACGAAGATTGAGTCTGGAGGAGGTATCTGCTTTTCCTTGGCTTGATGCTGCTTTGAAGGAGACACTGCGATTGTAAGCTTCAAACTTCGATCGAGACAGATTGATATTGACCGTGGACTAGATATCCACCTGTGCCTTTCGTCCGCCGAGTGTATGTGCTTTCTGCTCGATTGCTTAGACGACAGATTAAATGAATGGAAACACAGAGCACTCGAAGATTGTAGCATACCCTATATCACTAAAGAAGGAAGCCAGTCTTCAGTCATCATACCGCGCAACACGACACTCTTTGTGGGAATATCTGGCGCGAACCGCCTGGAAACTGTTTGGGGCCCTGATGCAAAGGAGTGGAAGCCAAAACGATGGCTGAACGGCGGCGCACACCAGAAATCGGAGCCAAGTTCGCGTTTGCCCGGAATATATTCGGGAATGTGAGTCCTTTCGCTGTGTCGCTAAATCTCATCGTAAAGATGTATTCTAGGATGTCGTTCTTGGCAGGTGGAAGGTCTTGCATGTGAGTTCATGAATTCTGGAGATTGAAAAGTACTCATCAAAGCAGAGGATACAAATTCGCGGAGATGGAGATCAGTTGCGTCCTTCGAGTTTTCGTTGCCTTGAATCGGTCTAACAGGAGGCAGAGATCATATTGACAGTCTTCTTGTCTCGATTCCGGATTTTCCCTACGCAAGACGAGATTGTGTGGAATTTGTCGCAGATCATCTCGCCCTCCGTTCGAGTTGTAGCCAGGGATGGGTCCGTCACGGAGGAGAAAGGTTTGCCGGTGTATTTGGAGGAAATCAAAGCTCGGAATGGGGAGAAGCAAAGAGAGTCTCGAGGACAAGACCGGCGCGAACGAGTTGACATTACTTAGATTGGAAGCTCTCCGACTCTGACGCTCCCGAAAGAAGGTCGGGTGGGCATAGAAAGCCAGTGAATTTTGTATGAACGTGAAAGTACGCTGAAGAGATTTACGGTGATTGACGTCGGGCTTTCACAAACTTGTCTGGTGGCAGAACTTCAAGAGAAGCATGGTGGTGAACGAGGGTGAACGGAGCAAGAACGGAGCAACAAGTTTTGGTGTGACTGTCACGGTCACGACGGCCGCGACTTGAGGGTCTCACACTGAAGAAAAAGTCAGAAAAAGCACGATAATGACCTTCACAGGATTAGCCGGCCACAAACAAAGGACACAATGCATGAATTCGTCAACGAATCAAGTACAAAGTCGTAGAGACATTTGGAGGCGTGATGAGGCGTAAATGGTACAAAAACTGCAATGCCTTGCAACCGGCACACATATGTAGTGAATCGTAGTGTATGTACGGAAAGCAGCAGCGACAGAGCAAGATAAATAGCAAAGCATTTCAGATCACAGCGTAGCAAAATCGTAATAACAAACAAAACAGAAAGAAAACAGTTTCTTGAAGATACATTGCGATCGTAAGATCGTGGAAGATTCGTATTCGTGAGAGGAGTAAGGTCGTGAAGACACGTGAATTTTTGTCAAGAGGTGAGTGAGGTTCGTGAAGGCATAGATCATGAACGGCATAGATATGAAAATCCAGCCCGCGTCTATGCTGCAGCCAGAGGTAGACGAGGCGTAGCAACAGCGCGAGCGGGAGTGGGGCGACCACGGGGTCTTGGACGATTGATTCTAAGGGATTCACCGGGGCTATGAAGAAGAGACCGGTCAGTCATGGTAGAGAACAAGAGGAAAGCGACGCACGTCATCATGAAAGAAATGCTTGTCATACTGGTATTATTCTCTTTTTGGTCCGTCGAAGTCTTCGTGCCACGCTTCGCCCAGCCCAGCGCAGATCGACGAGCCGCCGAACCGACTCGAGGACGAGCCTTTCCGGCCAAGCCCCAAGCGCCCTCGCGTTTGGGGGACAAGACGGCAGGGGACATGTGCACCTCGACGGTGGGACTGGAATTGACGTCGACAGCCTGCAGCGCATTGTCGGTCACGAATGCACGGTGGAGCTCGCTGGGCGATGGGCGTGAAAGCAGCTCCGGCGATGCAGAAGACGGAGCTTGGCGCTGAGGATAAGGGGAAGGGCGCGACTGAGTACGTGAGCGAACGCGACGAGGGCCATACTCCATGGGCAGCGGGCCGTAATTCTGGACCGAGTGCTGCAGCAGAGCTTGCATCCCGTCAGGATGCTTGGGGGGCGAGAACGCTGCAAAGAACCATTAGAAAGAGGATGTATAGGGGTAGCGTAGACACATACCTTGCAGCGCATACAACGAGAAAGGGGTGTCCATCCAAACCCGCCGACTCTCGGTCACGGCATCCTCCGCTTCGTTCCTGAGGGTGTAGTACTTGCGGAGGACATCCTGCCACTCAGCGCCACCCGCGCTCAAATCCATCGACCCCGCATTCGACCCATCGACGACAAAGATCCCGTGGCGAGCGGTGGGACTACTCTTGTATCCACCAATCGAGGACGCAGGGCTCGGACGCTCTTCCTGGATGGTCTCGTAAACGGACGACCGAGAGGCACGAGTGGCAGCAGCGGAGTAGCGCCGCCGATGTCCATGGCCGCGACCACGAGCGCGCATCCGATCTGCAGTCGATATCGGGTGCGTGGTGTTGCAGAGTATGGGGCTGATGTGCGACACGTCAATACTGGACATAGATCCCTCCGTCTCCGACATCGACGAGCCCTCAGCAGATGAGAGAGGCGGCGTATCCCGCCCCGAGCTTGAGGTCGTGATTGTCGATGAGCGAGAACGATTGGGGCTTGGGGCTGGGCGGGTGAATACCGCAGTAGGACGGACTAGGGTACGATAAGCAGGAGCTGACGAGGACCTGAAAGGGACTCACACGATGCAAAATCCTCGCCTTCTGCAACGAGAGCGCTGGCCTCAAGAGACTGCCGCTCCAAAAGCCCTTGCCGAGCGCGAATCATTCGCTCCTCGCCAAACTTGGACGACGAGGTGGATGCGATAGAGGGCTGGCTGATGATGCGGGCTTTGTTGGGAGCCTTCTCGTCATCATGGAAAGCAGCATGCTTCCTTTTCTCGACGCGTACACAGGGCGAGGGATTATAGCCTATGGAGCGGCGCCGCACATGGCCTCCCCCAAGCATCTGAAGAAACGATTAGAAATAAACTCCAAGATATTGCGAACACGCCACGCACCGTGACCATCGTCTCGTCTTCCCTTGGCGGGCTGTCAGTACTGTTATTGAAGCTGAGCACCGACAGCGGACGGAACTGGTGAGGCGGCAGGAGGTGACCAGTCGGCACATGGTGGTCGTCGTCTGGATGTGACACGGTCAGTCATTGGCCATCTCCAGAGATATGAGAATACTTACATCCGAAGACGCTATCCTCCGACATCGAGGAGCGATGACCTGTCCTCTCGAAGAGTGAATCTTCCGCAGATGGGCGCTCGCCGTCGATGATAGAGTCCCAGGAGGAGCGATCGCGGAAATCACTGTGGCTCTCTGGGGGCGAAGCCGAAATCGCGGTAAGCGGCTGCGCATAATCTACATCCATGAACATCTTCTCCCCGACGCCAGGCCGTCCTAGACGAGCTACAGAAACGTCGCTCATCCTCGAATCCACAGACGATTCCTGCCGGTGCTTCGCCCAGGCCGCACGTCCGCCGTTCGCTCCGTAACTCGCATACTGATGCGCCAGACTGCTTCCGCTTGTACTAGTGTCGTTCTCGCTGAGGCGGTGACTGCCATAGCTGCGATTGTAATTGTAGAACGACACAGGCGGGCCTTGCGAAGAAACACTGAAATTCGATTCACGGTGGCGATGTCCCCGCACTGCAGCTTGCCCAGGAACAGGGGCATTGAAGTAGAAGCTCGACGCATCGCTAGCGACACGCTTTCGGGGCTGAGCATCTCGCATGAACTGGAAGGTGTCTTCGAAATTGGACATAGACACCGAGAGATCCTCCGACGATGGACGTTCTCGCAGACTGGGCATCGCCAATCCGTAATCGAAAGGATCAGAGATCCCGGGATTGGTGACATGTCCGTACGAAGAGATCGACGCAATCGAAAAGACAGACTCCTGCTTCAAGTGCGGCGCCGCAACCCGTCGATTGGTCGCAACAGGCGGAGGATAGAACGCAGGGCGATGTTGGTGGAACTCAAAGCCCCGACGGACTTCCTCGAACGAGTCCAAACCCGTGAAGCTGATGCCAGACTGCGGTCTCGAGCGTGTACGGGAGTGCATGCTAGCCAGCGACATGCGAGAGTTCTCCATCGCTGCGCGGCGTACACTGGTATCAGAATTGACCCGAGGACGGGGGAGGTTCTCAGCGTGAGCGAGAATCGACTTCATGACCGAATCATCTTCTTCCATGAGGAATGAGAGCGACTGACCACGCGCATGCGCAGGCGGAGGGATAATGTCGGACAGCGTCAATGGCTTCTTCGATGCTGCGGGTCTGGGCTTCGGTTTCTGCACTTCGACCTCCTCTTCAGGCAGCTCTCCTCCAAACTTGAATCTGAGATTGAGCTGACCATCGGAGGGTCCAGATGTGATATGGCGAGGACGAGGAGCTGCAAGTAGTGGGCTACCGTCGCTAGCGAGGCTGTCAGAGCCGGGAAGAAGCGTAGGCTCTTTGTGATCCATGAGCCGGGAGGCGGATTCCCCATCGAGGTCCATCGAATGGTCCTCCTCTTCACTAGACCCGACTCCCATCGTCAACTCCTTCATATCGATGAGGCGTGAAACCGAGTGAGGAATTTCAAAGCCCGAGGACGAAGTAAAGCCCGACGATGAAGAGAGCTGCTCGGATGAAGACGTAGACGACCCAGACATATCCGCCTTGAAAGTAGGAGGCAGCACAGGGACAGGCGGTGGTACATCCATACAAAGCAGTCCGCGAAGATCAATCTTGGCCGGCGTCTGGACACGAACATCAGCTATCTACGAAAAAACGAGAAGAAACTAGAACGACATACCGCGAACGCATTCTCAAGCTGCTCCACAAAGCTCCGCCTATCAGACACCCCCGACTCATTAAGCTTCTTCAGCTCTCCAGTAAAGTCAAAGCTCTTCTTCGTGTCCTCCTCAGACCCCGACAAGGCCCCCTCGTCCATGTACCCATGATGATCAGAGTCAATGAGCTCGAAATTGAGAACCGGAAGCTGCATCGGCGGGGGTGTACCGGTCGTAGTAGAGGTAACCGCCGGCAGCGGCGCAAACGGCGGAAGCCCAGGCGACGGGAGTGGTTCCGGCGGACAAAACGACATCGTATCATCCGTAGGCGAATGCCCGCCCGACGACGAAGCCAAAATCACCTGCAGCTCGTCCGGGATATCCGAGTCCGGGTCCGACGCGTCCAGCTCCAGCGCCTCATGCCCCGACACGTCCGACCCGCCCATCGTCCCCCCCATCCCCAGCACCCGCTTCGACTCCCGCGCAAGCGGCATGCGCGCGCTGCCTTGGCTGCTCTTCGCGGAGGGCGGCGCATCGGGCAGGAGCGAGGACCGGTTCCGCTCGTGGCCGCGTGTGAGTACCGTAGGCAATCCACGAGCGCGGAGCGTCTCGGGGTCCTCAGCGGACATGGAGGAGCTGGAGCGCGAGCCGAAGGTGAGCGACGAAGGCGCGCGCATGTCGATACCATGCTGCTGTTCGTCCGAGGATGATGGCGACGACACAGTGCTCGTAGTAACCAAAGCCAGCTGGGGACGAATTCGCGATGGACGCAAACGAAGAGGATGGAATACCGGTGCAGGCTCTGGCTCAGGCGAAGGCGTCATGGTACGGCGGTGAGTCCGCTTGTAACCATCGTCTCTATCATTAACTGGCGGCGTATGCTTGACACTCGGCGGCGACGCAGGAGGCCAAGGCGCAATCTGCTGGCCAAGTATGGCTTGTGCAGACGCATTCCGTGCAGCGTAAGGACGAAGCGACGCCAACGAGCCCTCGCTAGGCCTTAAGATCTTGCCTTTCCCGGTGGGACTTTCCTCATGCCATTGCGGCCGCGGGATCATGGGGACGCGACCAGGAGACGGAGTATTAGCAGGCGTGCCCTCGAGGTCGAGGTGTGTGATGAGCTGCGCGAGGTCGTTAGTTGCAGCGTCAAGCAAGTTAAGCACACCTGCATCGATGACGAAGATATCAGAAACAGTGCCGCAAACAAAAGGTCAGAAACTTACTATCAGCGCCGTTCTCGACAATACCTCTCGGCCGAGGCTTATTCCCCCCATTGATGATCATATCGTCAGACACGGGACGCGGACGCGGACGCTTGACCGGCGTCGCAGACACAATCTGATAGTCTGCATCTGCATCTGCATCTCCTATCTCCTCCTCCTCACTATCACCACCATGCCCATGCCCATCCGTCGTAGCCTCCTCCACCGTAAGCATCGGCGGTCCACCGTGACCAACCCCAAGACTCTCCGGCCTCGCAGACGACGCAGACGACCGCCGGCTCCCAAATCCAGGGAAGACATCACTCAACGGCGTCCGCCTCCTCCCCTCCGATGACCTCCGACTCTCCCTCTTCTCCTTCTCCTTGTCCTTATTATCTTTCCTCTCCTCCCGCCCCTTACCCCCCCTCACCCGATCCACAACCTCCTCCGCCCACCGCACACTACTCCCACTGCTCACCCTCGACGACCTCGAGCTCGTCCCACTCCCACTCGACGACAACACCGAAATCGGCCGCAAACTCGAATTCGTGCTCTCCCTTTTCAAATTCGCACCTATCCCCGTCCCCAAGGCAAAAGCAGACTCAGCGCTCAACCGATTCGGGTTAATCCCGCTGCCACCCGAAACCGTCGCCGCACCCCCAGAAGACGGCGGAGGCGCCACGAAAACACTGCTCGCCGTACTCGCCTTCCCCCCACCACTCGCACTCCGCCCGATACTCAACGCACTGGGCAACCCCATCCCGATCCCCGTACCCGCCGCGCTCTTGCTTTTACTCAACGACGACGACCCCAATCCAAGCCCAAGGATACTCCGCTTGCGCTGCACAGGCGACGTCCCCAACGCCCCAACCTCAAAGCTACTCCCGCTGCTTTTCGGCGCGCGTTTCAATTTGTCCTTGGCTTTATCCTTCTTGGAGTCCTTGACCTTCTCCTCCTTGACCTTAACCTTCGCCTTGACCTTCTTCCCCTTCACCGTCCCCATCCCCTCGCCTTCACCCTTCTTCGCACCCTCCGCATCCTTGTTCTCATCGGCCCCGTCCCACAACCTCGCCATACTCCTCACGCTCCTCATCGCGCGCAGCGCAATCGAGCTTTGATCCTTGTCCTTATTCCCACCAGTACCACCACCTGGAGGAACAAGCAACCCCCCAGCCCCACTACCCGCCCCCGACATAGACATAGGCGTTCCAGACCTCGGCCCAGGCACCGGCGTCGGCGCCCTCGAAAGCGGCGTCGGCGTCGGCACCCGCCCTAAAGTCGACGCAGGCGCACCAAGCAGAATCCCGCTCCCCACCAACGCACCCCCCATCGCGCTCGCGCTGCGCTTGAATTCCGCAGGTCTAACGGGTGCCTCGTCCTCATCCTCGTCGTTAGGACGTGAATGAGAGTAGAACGCCATAGCGCTCGCACTGCGCTGATACGGCGGCTTCTGACTTTGACTTTGAGTTTGCTGCTGAAACGCCTGCTGACGGTCTGCGGGCGGCGACTTCGGCGGGATCGAGCGAGGAGAGGCGGGCTGCTGGTACGTCTCCAGCCGCGTCATCGTCGCGTAAGGCGCTGAGGCCCCGGGGAGGTGTGCGTATTTGGTGGATTGCGATAGAGCTTGAGATTGAGATTGTTGTGCGTATTTGGATTGCGATTGGGTGAGTAAGGCGGCGCTGCCGGCGCTGACGCTGCGCTGGTAAACGGGTGCGTGCACTTGGGGATGAGGATGAGAGTTGAGAGCGCTGGAGGCGCCGAGGGAGTTGAAGCGCTTCTGGGCCGGGAAGGGCTGGGATTGCGGGGGGAGGTCTGGATGAATAGAATAGATCAGTTTCGGTAGAGGAGAAGTAAGATGAGAAGAATAAAGCGATGAAATAACGAATGGACGGAACGGCGTGTAGCCTCGAAGTCTATAATCTCGACACCCGAATAGATGACACCGAGGAAGATTCGACTTCCACCGAGCAGATGTGCCGCACGAGCCAGCTGAAGACTACCCAATGACACAGAAAAAGTGTCATCAGGACATGGGAGAAACCAAAACGGGGAAAAAGAGAGGTAGCTCGGAAAGGAGGAAGACGCGACGTCGTAGGCCGAGGGTAACGCCCATTTGATGTCGTGCGCAGAGGTTTGACACGCGAATGCGAGTCGTGTCGTCAAGGCTGAGCTGGACAGCGCAGATGATACCAGGGAAGGAGAGGAAGGTCTCCGCAGCAGAGAGGAGAAGAAGACGCAGACAGAAGAGATATGCACATGAGGAAACCAAGCGCGAACCTCGTCGTCCACGGGCGGTGGTAGAAGAGAGGAAACGAAGAAGGGAAACAACGAATGGACGGAGCCTTGAAGTCTATAATCCCGACACACGGATAGATAACACCGAAGACGATTCGACTTCCACCAAGCAAACGGGCCGCATGAGCCAGCCAGCTGAAGACCATCCACGCGACAGTCGTTAGGATATGAGACGTAACGAGACGGAAAGAAAGGTAGGTCGGAAAAGAATGAAGAAGACGCAATGTCGTAGGCCATTTAATGTCGAGAAGCATGGTCTCCGCCTCTATTATGGTGATTGACTACGCCCACGAGTGATCATGAGGCAGTCCGAGCGCCGCAGCGTCGCGAGCAGACAGACACGACGCGCGGAGGAAAGCGAAAAAGAAAGAAAGAAACAGAGCGAGAGAGACGTGCGCAGGACGTGTGACACGCGAACGCGGTACGTGTCCTCAAGGCTGGAGTGGCCGGCGCAGATGATAGTAGAGAAGGAGAAGAAGAAGGTCCCCGCAGAACCGCACGTCAAGAAGACACGACACAAAGACGCGACCAGAAGACGCCGACAGGAAAGACATGATGAGGAAACGAAGCACGACCTACCTCGTCGCCCACGAACGCTGGGCACATCGACCATGTCGAAGGTACAGTCTGGCTCCCCGGGGAGGTGCATCTGCATAGCGGCATGCGCATCTTGCTGAGGCCGTACAGCCTGAGTGTCGTTGGGGGAGACGGGGAAGGCAGCGCCTGGGCCGGGGGCTGCGGAGAGGAAGGTGGTGTTAGCACGCAACGCATACATGACGAGAAGAATAGGCGGGGGAGGGAGGAAAGAGGAAGGGGAAGGGACATACACTTGGACCTCCTCACAAACGCGAGCACACCCCCGCTACCCCCCGTATCCTTCCTCCCGCGCGCAGTCAAATTCCACCACTTCTCCTTCTCCTGCTGCTTATTCCCTTCAATCCCCACAGGCGTCGTCGGCCTCGTCATCGTCGGCCCCGCATTACTGACGTCCTTGAAAACCGCATCCACCCTCCCGCGCGTCTTCACCTTCTTCTTGATCAACACCATCCCCTCTTCGCCATCCCCATCGACCAACCCGTCCCACGTCCCCCCGTCCCTCCTCCCATCGACGCGCACCTCCCACCCCCGCCCCGTCACACTCCCACTAGTACTCCCACTGGCATTTATGTCGCCCGCGCCCACCCTTCTCACAATATCGCTGAAATCACCCGCCCCGCGCGCGGTGTTGTACGGCGTCGCTGTCGCCGCGCTCGACGGCCCCGCGAGCATCCCCAGCACGCTCTTACCCCGCTTCCTCGACGCGCCAGAGACGGAGACGGAGGTCATAGAGGAGGAGATAGAGGCATTGGGGTCCGCGTACGTCGCCGCCGACACGTCTGGCGTGGGGACAATGAGCCGAATCGTCGGCACCGTCGCCGTCGTCATCGTGCTGTGTTTTTTCGATTTTTGGATAGAAATGTTGCTTGAGGGTCGTAGAGGAGATGAAAGACGATCTTGAAAGCTCGTTGTCGATTGTCGTTAGTAGAATTGACGCGTGCGTTAAGCGTTAGCGGCCGTTACTGCAGTCAGCGTAAGTATTTTCTTCTTCTTCTTCTACGCCCACATCTTCGTCAGAAACGCGCCAGAAAACAACAAGGAAGGTAAGTCTTACCTAGGAGAGGTAGACACTAGCTTACCTGGCGCCGCTGCTCGTCGGCGTCTGTTCACCGTCGTGGACGTCGAGTACAAGGCAGGCGAGGTCACGTGGAGAAACATCAACCATATCACGGGGGGATGAAACGCGTGACGTCAGACTTGGTGTGTTCTTGTTTCGATCCCCGGACAGCCCCGAGCGGAGTTTGAAAGACTTGCACTCTAACCACCATGATGATTCACGAATTTTCCTCAAATTGTACGCTGCTCATCGCAAAGTGTGCTGCCTTGTTCTTTTTCGGAGCTAGGCGCGGGCTTCTCTGGCAGACTGGACAACCACAAATTGAGGCATTGAGCAGTGAGTGGACCCTCCCACCATGCCCACCGTAATTTCCTGTCGAACGCGGCGATCTCGAGCGCCCAACCGACACATACCTCCTACACAAATGTGAGGTTTCGACCAAGAATACTTACTTAGGTGATCCTGCGAAACTTCGAGTCGTTAACAACTGCCGTGATGGGATATCAAACTCTGCGTTCCCTTCCCTCTACTTCCACCGTCCTGAACAGCCCACCGAGATGAACCCACCCAGCCCGCTAGACGTCCACGAACTCCTAGATCACACTATCAGCTTCTTAACACCTTCTGCCGCCAACCTCATCTCCTGCGCCCTCGTAGCACGTTCCTGGGTCGACCCAGCGCAATCCCATCTTTTACGAGTGCCTCACGACAGAAACACGAGATACAACATCTTTCATTCCGTCGCAACCTCTCTCTGCCGGACGCTCTCCGAAAATCCTCCTCTAGCACGACACGTACGGGAATTCCGTCTGTGCCTGCCAATCCACGCAGACACCGCGGCGCTGCCGGAATTGGTCCGCGAAATCCAGTTCCCGAATCTACAAACTGTTGATATCCTCCATATGCGGACTGAGTTTACACCGTTGCCGGAATCATTCGCACAGCTGCTCACCCTGAGGTCGCTGAAGCAATTGAAGATGTATCTCAGCGTGCCACCATCGCCCTCGTTGATGCGCGCCGTGCAGTCTTGTTCCACTACGATCCAGCATCTGGATCTCGCCTGCTCGGAGGGTCTTGGTCACACTTCTACGGTTGTACAGGCGTTTCCGATACAGCTCAAGTCGCTGAGGTTATGCTGTTGGTTCCGGGCCTTTGGTCCCCCGAAGTTTCTCTCTCCGTTCGGGCTCTCGGAATTGGAAGCTCTTGCGATTAGAGGCGGGGATTTCGTTCCTTGGGAGCTCATTGAAACGAAGAACATACGAGTTTTGGAAATTTCGAATGTGGTGCGTTTCGCAATGCTGTCGAGTCGATTGTTAGTTATTGCATACTACTTACACTATTGCTTTTTCTGCGGGCAGCTGTCAGAGAAGATTCCATCAATCGACCTCACCCAGTACCCAAATCTCTCCGTTCTCCGAATCGAATTCCTTGGGGATGTGCCTCCGACGCTTTTCGAAACTCTGGCTACTATCGCGTCTTCACACCGAATTCACACCATTTCTGTGTATTTCGAAAATCATATGGAGTTGGCACGATTCGAGCAGGATGATGAGGATGATTTCAGTCTATGTGAAGAACTAGACCAAGTTCTCTCCTCAGTGCCGTTGGACCCGCTTCCTAGCGTCGAGGTGGAGGTGGAAGCCGATCAGGAGAAAGTGCAAAGCTCGTTTCCGAGGTTGGTGGCGAAAAACATGGCAAGTATTTGTAACGTCCTTCTGGAGAGTACGGATGATACTTACTATGTCAATCAGCTACGCGTTATTCCATTCGGGGGATACAAAGGGCAGCGTTCGTGGTGGCAGGTATGTGAGCTACGTGTCTTTGAATATTTTTACTCACCAACTGCCCACGACAGAATGCTATAACCCAGATGTAATTTCTGGTCTAATGTAGAACCATATACCACACAACTATGTCGGGACCGATTCGAGCTAACAACTGTCAGTTCAAACTTTAGCGTTCCAGGGTTAATGAAACAGCCGTGATTTCAAACTAATATAAACGGTTACAACCGGTTTTTCAACCATTCTTGTTTGATTTGCCAAAATCCACAAACGAAAAGGAAATGGCCGAAGCCTTGAAGAAATGTCGGGCATATATTATGGTGCTAGATTGGACCAAGAACTACAATCGCGTTATAGCATTCTGTTGCGGGCAGTGGGTGAGTGAAAATACTCTCAAAGGCAAGTGTTTCACATACCTGCCACCACGAAAGCTGCCCTTTGTATCCGGCAAATGGAATGATGCGTAGCTGATTCGGATGGTAAGTATCATTCGTAGTCGTACTCATCTAAAGGACGTTACGAATACTTGCCATCTGTTTCGCCACCAACCTCGGAAAGAAACTCTCCACTTTCTTCTCATCGGCGTCGAATTCCACCTCAACGGTAGGAAGCGGATCCAACGGCACCGAAGAAAGAACTTGGTCCAGTTTTTCCCATGCACTGGACTCATCCTCATATTCATCCTCTTTCCATGGTTCCCATTTCATATCACTCTCGAAATAGACAAAAATGGTGTGAATCCGGTGTGAAGAAACCATAGTAGCCAGAGTCTTGAAGATGGTCGTAGGCACAATTAGAAGAAAATTGATGCGGAGAATGGAGAGATTTGACAACTGAGAGAGGTCGACTGGCGTCATTTTCTTCGAATTCGACGGCTGCCCGCAGGGAAACGATCCGATAAGTATCAACTATAAATTTGACAACATTGCGAAACGTACCACATGCGTAATTTCCAAAACTCGTATGTTTCTAGTTTCAATGAGTCCCCAAGGAGCGATATCCGCACCCCGAATCGCAAGGGCTTTTAATTCTGAGAGCCCAAACGGAGACAGAGACTTCAGAGTGGTAGGGTGGGGACCATCCTCCATTCGACAATTTAACCTCAGCTACTTGAGCGGTATCTGAATCGCCTGCTCCGGAGTAAACGGGTCACCAAGACCCTGTGAGCAGACGAGATCCAAATGCTGAATCGTCCTGGAGGAAGACTGCATGACCCGCATCAATGAGGGCGAAGGCGGTACGTCGAAATGCATCTTCAATTGCCTCAGCGACCTTAGGGTGAGCAGCCGTGCGAAGGATTCCGGAAACGGTGCAGAGTCCGTCCGCATATAGACGATATCAAGAGTCCGGAGATTCGTGAACTGGATTCTGTGAAGCAATTCCGGCAGCGCAGTGTCTACGTGGCCTGGGAGGCACAGCCGGAATTCCCGTACGTGTTGTGCCAAAGTCGGATTTTCGGTCAACGCCTGACAGAGAGAGACTGCGATGAAAGGAAAGGTGTTGTAGTCCGGGCCGAGGGTCCTGTCGTGAGGCACTCGGAAAAGGTGGGCCCTGCGCTGGGTCGACCCAGGAACGCGCTACGAGGGCGCAGGAGATGAGGTCGGCGGCAGAAGGTGTTAAGAAGCTGATAGTGTGATTTAGTAGTTCTTGGACGTCTAGCGGGCTAGGTGGGTTCAGCAGCGGTAGGTGGTTCATTGGTTCAGGACGGTGGAGGTAAAGGGAAGGAAAGGAAAGATGGAAGAAGCGGAGTTTGATATCGATCACGGCAGTCGTTGCCGGATCGCAGTTTCGCAGGATTACCTATTGTTGTTCAAAACCTCAGAACCAGCCACAGAAGAAAAGGCGCAAACAGCCAAACAAGTCGTGTTTTTACATCGAATGGGCATACAGGAACCGTGGGCGCTACAATCGTAAGGAAATGAGACAAAATTTCATGTCGTCCGTCTGAGTCTCGAGTAAAGAAACGCTGGCTGAGAGGGAGTTTCGTTCTGGAACCACGGCGCGTCGTGAGCAATACTATTCAAGTAGTTGAAATAAAAACAGAACTCACAGAAAAATTCGCATATCTGGACGAAAACCGCGATTAAGGTGCGCCGTGATCATGACCGCCGGGAAGCCCAGGACCGGTCGGATGAGCGACCGTCGTCTCCGGTCCCGCCGTCCATGTGAAAGTCGTTGTCGCCTCGATGATGAATGGGGGGACGTCGGTGAGAGTCTTGTAGACGCGCGTCGCGGTGTAGACCTCGCGAGGCTCAGGCTACAGCCGAGAGAAAGAGAATGCGGTCAGTTGAGGCAGATTTTACGCGAAAGGTGAGTGCGACGCACGATGAAGGCTGCCTGAACAAACGCTGCGACAGCGAGGAGGAGGAACAAAGTGTTGGGGAACATAGTTGCGCTGCGGAGACTCGGGATGAAGGCACTCAGGATGCTATGTGGATTCAGAAGGTCTTTTTATGCAAACCAGCCTGAGAGTGCGAGGAAGTGCGCCATTTCGGCGAATGATCCCCATCGAGACCGCTTAGGAAGAAGCCAGAAGATCGACGCGTTCCGAATTTTGCCCGGTGATCTTCGTGCTGGATGACTTTTGGTCAGATTGGAGCCTCTGATTCTGAACTCTACATGGTGCAGTGGTGGCTTCATTTGAGTGGTATGGTTCAAGTCCAGGTTCAAAGAAGATGTAGAAACAAAACGAGACACATACATTCCAATTTTTCCTGACCCGAAAATCGGACGGAGGCAATTCATGGAGCCAGGAACGCCAACGCACCGTGACCGCATGACGAGCGCCGATGAAGTCATCGAGGTTGGGCGACAAGCTGACTTGAATCGAGGACAGAGTCAAACCTTTCCTCAGTTGCATACTTTCGTCCAGGGGTACCTGACAGAATTTCAGCTTGTGGACGACGAAGATCATGAAGCTGAAGCCTGTGCAAATACCGGATAAAAAGTGACCGAAAAAAAGAGAGAAAGAATCATGAACAGCATCAGCGAGTAGCATGTGCTTTCCATGCTTGCGCCGTTGATGCGCGTCGTCGGGACTCGGTAGTTCCCGAGTTAAGGAATAACAAAGTCTCCGGCGCCAGCATATCTTCAAAGGGTCGAATTAAACCAGGAAGGGAGTTACTCAGTTACAGCGCTTGATCATACCTTGACCACAATTTTGACGAGATTTTGACTGTGGTGGTTGAGATGAACGCAAGGAGGAGTCACATCAGTCACACCCGAATGGCGGAATGCCCACGCTGCCAAGCATGCCTCCTCCCACCACCACCGCGAACTTCTACTTTTACAGCCTTACAGGAATGTTCACAAATTCGAGAATCTTGTACGGAGCGCCAAAATCTCTTCCCTTTGCTGTTAAACTCAGTGTCATGCATCTCGACTTGATCTCGACGAGCGCGAATACAACGCAAACTACAGCTTCTTGCCTGCTTTGGCCTAGCAGTTTGACGCCGAGTCTCCGATGCTGGCGTGCCGTGTAATGCTGCCTTGGACGGTATCTGTACCGTATCTCGCTCAAACGGCCGACTAAGCTGTGTTCTGCTCCTGGGACCTTCAAATGACTATCTGCAGCACAGAAAAATAATCAAAATGAGTATCTCCCTCTACTTATGAGAAATATGAGAAAGTTGCGGCTCTGCAATGCTCGACGACTGAATTGCTCAGGGATTCCTGATTCAGAGCTGTTACTTCTCCAATGCGCTGCGGCGATCCGAATCTGATACTTGATTGGATCGACCAATGACAAGCATCGCCTTCGCCCGAATCGCATCTTTCGTTCTGACGACGACAACTAATATCGTATGAAGAGACTCAAGGGACTCGTTCGACGGCGGACTGCGCGCTTTATGGATTCAGCAGATTCGAATCCGTCCAACCCATTATCCTGTGTCTCGCCAACGGGGAGCAATGCCACAGAAGACAATCTGCAATGTAAGAGAGGTACTTCGGACACATTCTTCGCTGACAACCTATAATGCAGCGCTTGCGGAATCTAAAGCCCTAAAATCTGGATCACACAGTGCAGATTACCCTAGGGCCTTGAAGAGCGGACTTATCCTGCTTCTCAACAAGGTGGAAACGATGCTTGACGGTTCGTCATTCAAGATCCCCATTAGCGTCGTCAATACTATCGTCGACTTGGTGGAGGTAAGCCTGGGAGCACCGAATGGCATTTATCTTAATGAACCAGATGAGTCTAGAGAGTTTCGGATAACAATGAACAATTCCGGGCCTTGTTTGAAGAGGTTTCGCGGCAATTGGATATCGTCAACGCCGTTCTACCGAAGAATTTGAACGACGAGTGCCAAGATCGTATTCGCCAGTTCTCACAGTAAGTCGCGGTTAGACTCTCACTTTGGTTTCGTTCATATTACTGACACTGATATTCCAAGATATCTGAAAACCGAATTGGACGTCTTGAATGCCATTGCGAAGCGAAGTACAGTGAAACGAATCCTAGAGAGCGACGAAGACATCAAGACAATTGAGGCTACCATGAGGAGAATCGATGGCCGTCTGAGGGCTTTTCATGTATGTTCTTGAGGTTCATCACGAGAGTCGTGTCTGATACTCGAGAACGTCAGCTCGACATTACAATGTCTATCGAAAGAAAAATTGACACAGCAAACGTGAGTCTTAATCTCTGGAGATGCAGGACTTCAATTACTGAGATTTTTCGCGCCGATCAGATTGACGCAGGTGGGTTGCCCTTAAAGAACTGGCGGACGTGCTGACTCTGTGTCGAGTACAGCGCTGCGCATTCTCTACAGCGCTTCAGCACCTGGCGCTACTCACGACGCGGCTGACGGCGACACGCACCCTCCTTGCCATCCCAATACTCGGATGGAAATCCTCGAGCGTCTGACAAAATGGTCGCAGGACGACAACAGTTCGCAGCTCCTGTGGATGCATGGTCCCGCGGGGACGGGCAAGTCTGCGATAGCGCAGAGCTTCTGCGAGGAATTGCAACTTCGAAATTGCCTCGCTGGTAGCTTCTTCTTCCGGCGAGGTCACCCGTCTCGCGGAAATGGCACCAGGCTATGGCGAACTATTGCGTATCAACTCGCTTTGCTTTTACTGGGGTTTAAAACTGCTCTTGGGCTACGCTTAACAACTGATCCATCGCTTCTCAATAAATCCATCTCGGCTCAGCTGCAGAGGCTCGTGATTGACTCGTATGCAGAGGCTTCCTCCAACCGCAGCTTGGTTCTGGTGCTTGATGGTCTGGATGAATGCGAGGGCGAAACACGACAGCAGGATATACTGCGAACGATTGCTGGATCTCTCAACTCCCAGCCTTTATTTCGTGTCCTTATCGTCAGCCGACCCGAGGCTCACATCAAAGAAATCTTTTGCGAGCCCCCGCTGCAGCTTTGCGAACGGCTCGATGTCTTGGGCTCTATGGAGGATGTTCGCGTCTACCTTGTCGATGAGTTCAAACGGATTCGCAGGACGCATTCGATCATGGCGACTACATCTGCTGCATGGCCCGAAGATCAACTAATCCAGCATGTAGTCGCAAAATCATCGGGACACTTCATCTATGCTGCCACGGTCATCAGATTTGTGGAAGACAATGACTTCGACCCAGTCGAACGTCTCGCTATCGTGACTCAGTTGCAGTCTCCAGATGACGATTTTTCGCCCTTTTCAGAATTGGATCAGCTTTATCTCCAGATCCTCAACATGGCTCCACATCGGTCCAAGCTTTCAAGAATTTTGTCGGTCATTGCAGCTGAATTCACGAGCGGGCTGAATCTGGATAACATTGGCGACCTCTTGGGCTTGAAACTGTCGGAAATCCTGTTGACGTTACGTCGGCTTCATTCCTTGGTCAACATTGAAGATCGTCTGGAGAAAGCGAATGACCCATCTTCCTCAACAGAGAAAATTATCTCTGTATATCACGCGTCGTTCCTGGACTTTCTTCATGATTCTGCTCGTTCTCAGAGCTTTTATTTCACGGACTCGGACAGACAAAATCTCGCTGTGAATATGGTGACATGTTTGACCGAGGCTGCCGATCGTGATGCACATTCTCGCTACTTCCCATTGTGAGCGCGCGCGAATTTATATCTATCTACACTGATATATATTAATCATTGCAGCAAACTCATTGAATATCTGCCCTTCTTGAGCACGACTGAGCTCACACCGCGGCTAGCCCACCTTCTGCATCACATCCGGTATGAATGGGTCGCTTCTCTCGAGTTTCCCTTGCACAAAGCACAAGATATTAGGCTTTGGCTCGAGGTTTGTCAGATCAACTCCTGTTTCGATGACATGTCCTCATGCAGAAAATCTCACAGCGGCAGCAGGCACCAGCTCACTTACTTAGTGACTGGGAAGACTACTGTGTAGTGGCACGCTTCGAGCAGGACTGCTCCTCTGTCATCTCCAGGGAAATGCCCCAGGAAAGACCTTTGAGTCGGAAGCTCACTTGCGACTACATTCGCTCCGTTACGTCGTCGCAACAGATCAGAATTATTCATTTGTATTTTCTAGGGTGCCTCCCGTTAACACCGAATATCGTCCGCAGCTTCTGCTTCGCGGGAAGTCGTGTCATCCTTGGAGTTAGTTGGAAGGAGATCCAGAGCATCGTTGGTGAACTGCCGGGCACTCCGGTTAATCAGGAGGGCAAGACATGGGAGGATGATTTTATTGCGTCCGTTGCACATCCAAGACAAATGAGGAATTTACACCCCGATCCTACGCTGGAGAGCCCCGCCAAATGGTGCTTGAATAATATTGGTCGCCGACCGCGCATATGGCGCTGGTGAAGATTATTTTCATCGGTCTCTCTTAATTGTTCTCACAACTCGTCTAGGTTCCCTCCTGCTTGGTCCTACATCGTGAGATCATGTCCTCCGACTCCCGGTCTTCTCCATGCGTTGCGCGCTGTCCAAGGCGAACTTCCTTCATTTATTCTTGAACAAGATTTGGAGGAAAATAATGTGCGTGGACGGTCGTTGAAAGTAAGCTTTCCACTGCCCATGACGTCCGTTGCTTTGAAGGACATTTTCAAGTTAACAGTTCCCCATCACCATTGGCATAATATTCTACAGTGGCTCAAGGTGAACGATCTAATTCTTGGAAAGTATTTTTTATTGAACTCATGAAATGCTTTACAGACATTTTCGGATCCACCACTGGACATCATTAAGCTTTCAAGAACCTCTCTAGGTACGCTTGGTCTATATGGACGTGTGTGCTTGGAGGAGGATTCGTACATGATAGAACATGTAAGAAACCATCTCCCGGCGGAGTACGTTGAAGATGACCAAATGTGGCTGCTGTGGAAGCGGTTCACGGGATGGTGACGCTTGGATTGTGGTTGGGTAGTGGCTCAAGGACTTCGAGTCGATGATTTTTCCAAGATTTTTCGCCCTTCAATTTTACGTTACATTAAATATTAAATAATCGGCGAAACACGGATCAATATTAATGAATCCGGCAACTTGAATTACTTACCGATGCCCGGCAACAAAATTGCCTCGCATCTTGTCCAGAATTCGTCATCTTCTGCTCATCTCCAACTCATCTCACTTCGATTCTCGGAGAAGGTCCCTCCTACTCTTTGCAAGCGGCACCCACTATGCCATCCTAGCCTGTCAGACTTCGAATTCGACTTTGAATGGTTGTTGGTCCTTCAAGTGGATCGTTGACTCGGCGTCGGCCACTTTTGCCAGCCAATCCAAGAGAAAGATTTATTGGCGCTAGCTTTTCGTCTGACAACATCGACACCCCTGTGTCTCATAATTGAGACATCTCAATTGTGAAGAGCATCCCGACGAAGGCTGACAGTGCGACTGTCGACAAGGTGACGGTCCCATACCAGACTGAAGAGGCCGAGACTTTGCTCAGGTCAGGTCCAATTTTGAATATTATCGAATTCACTTGACAGGTCCATTTGGCTTCAGGCTCCTAGAGATGTATGATCGATGCCATCGCAAAGAGCTATCAAGATTGTAGCATAAGTATTCTCTCTCTTCCTCTTTATCCGTCTGTTCTGGCTCCCGGAACCCAACATCTGAGAGCCCTTCGATACAGAACCCATGCCTATTCTGGGTGCTTGTTCGAATTTGAAATTCTTGGACCATAACGATGACAGGTGCGCTATGTTTCCGCCTCGAATCGCTGTCTAGGGGATTTTTCGGACGGAACTGCGTAGCTGTCATTCGTACCTTGAACGGATCACGACATAAATTAACGCCTCAGGAATTGATTGACCGACGCTGCTCCTTCTTTGACCTCACGATGGAGGGTACATTTTCTTCCTCTTCCTCCTCATCCCCTTCTCCCAACAAACGCGAAAAAACGTCGATCCGCTACGAGTTCTCGTTCAGGTCGTCCGCGATTCAGCCTCTCCAGCGAGAAGACTTTTGTTCCTCCTGAGTCGAAGGGCAAGCTCAAAGATCCTGAGCCTCTCAGTCCTCAACGGACACCAGTTTTTCTGGGTATCGCGGATCACTGCAACTCCGCAGATGCGGGTGAGGCGTACGAACAATTTCTGCAAGGCTTTCCCGGTGCGTCAGAGACATTTTTTTTATCTTGCTCTTAGTTCAATTGTTTGTTGGTTCAGAATATAAGCTCACATGGATCGTCGACACTCTGAGACATACTGACTTCGGTCGATTGTCAGATAACGGCGAGACATACGTTGATTATATCGGCGGGGCTCTATATCCTGAAAGTCTGATTCGCGTTCACATCGATTTTCTCAGTCGAAATATTCTTGGTAGCCCCCACTCGGTTGGTAACAGGTGCGTCTGTAAACCATATCCGTTTTGCATCGGTTTCATGAAGTGATTGTGGCTCCAGTTTATCGACTCGCTGCGCGAAAGAAGCCAGAGCTGCCGTTCTCTCGTTTTTCAACGCTTCGCCCGATGAGTATACAGTCATATTCACACCCAACGCGACAGGCGGTCTCAAACTAGTTGGTGAATCGTACCCATTTACCGAAGGAAGCACCTACATGCTCCCCTGCGACGCGCATGATAGCGTACACGGCATCCGAGAGTTCGCCATGCGCAACGGCGCTCGCGTGTCCTACATCCCGTCGCCGCCGACGGGTGGTGTGGACCTCACTACTGCTCATGTGTGGTCGTTCGTTTCCTTTCCCGCATTCCTTATCTTATCTTCTCATCATCGCAGAGAATGCTATTCCGATATCAACCCAACTCTCCCGGCGCCGCATCATCCTTATTCGTTCTCACCGCGCAATCCAACATCACTAACGCAAAGTGTCCGCTGTCGATCTTACGGTACGCCTCGGCGCTAGGCTATCATACTCTTCTCGACGCAGCCGCTCTTGCTCCAACTTCAACCATTTCGCTGACGGATTATCCCGTCGATGCGATGGTGGTTTCGTTCTACAAGATGATGGGATTTCCTACCGGTCTCGGGGCGTTGATTGAGAAGAAGTCGTTTTTGCGGCAACTGTACCGTCCGTGGTTTTCTGGAGGGAATGTCGAGGTGGTGCAGGTGCCTGGCGAGGTTGTAACACTTTCATCAGAGCTTCACGAACAGTTCGAAGTATGTATATCTGAATCTTCGATTTGCTGCTTGCTAATGTTGGAGTTATGAGGATGGGACGATTAATTATCTTTCGTTGATGGCGGTTTCGGACGGGCTTCGCTTTTTATCTGCGTACATGCCATTTCTCCCGCTCCGACTTTCCTGCCTGATGCACTACCTCATCGCGGCCCTATCCGAACTGCGACACGAAAATTCCGACACGAGTGTAGTCCGTATCTTGTCCTCTAAACCTACTCGACGTCTCAAAACTGTCGGTGCGCAATCGGACGTCGGTTCGGTAATTTCACTCATATTTCTGACTGTGAGTTTTTCCTTTGCTCCCGCTTGATTTCTTAACTGACTTTTCCTCATAGCCGTCCGGTTCGATGCTACCGAATTCATTTGTATCCTATGCAGCATCACGAATGTGCATCTCCCTCCGCACTGGATGCATGGGCAACCCCGGCGGTACTGCCGCGCTCCTCGGCATTGAGGACGCAATGCTGCAGCTCTACGATGGCGTGACGCTGGAAGATCTCGAGCGTGCCGTGGGTCACGAAAATGGCGTTGTTCGGTTGAGTTTTGGGTTGGCGAGTAATTTTCAGGATGCTTGGAATGTGTTGAGGTTTGCGAGGACGATTGGGCAGGAGGAGGAGAGGATGGGGTTGTGGGCTGGATGGCTGGCTACTTTGTGATGCAGCGCAGCGCATTCGCCATTGAAAGACGGTTTCATTCTCTTCTAATTGTTTTGGGATTGCTCAAAGGGGGATTCTCAATAGGAATGATTGAGGCATTGAGCACAAAGCTGTACAGAACTGTCTTCAGCATCATGGAACAACGTTTTCGATTGTCGAACTCCGTTTTCGAAGCTTGGTCAACGCAGCTGAATGGGGAAGGTGTTTACGCAGTCACGGGATCGCGAAGTTGCGGTCCGAAAACGGCCGGTCTCTTAAGGTTAGGGTCAGTATTTCTTTCTCTTTCTCGTCATCTCGCTGCAATCTCGCTGCCATTGCTCTCGATCCACGAGCAAAATCCAATTTGCTGGGGGCTATAGCGGAGGCATTGGGGCCTGCGACAATGTAGGCTACGTAGCTCTTGAAGCTGCTCTTTCACTTTGCATAGAGTTTGCTTGATCTTCTCGACTCTCGAGTCGCTAGCGCTCTCCACAGTCCTGAGCCGAGTCGAGTCATAACCAAGCTCAATTCAAGATACAGCGTCCTCGTTGTCTGCCTCGTTGCGCCGTTGTCTTCGATATTGCCCGACCCGGTCCTCCACACCGCCAACGCCTATCAAATCGCAACGAGGAGTAACTCAAGGCCCGAGTTAGGCGCTCATGAGTCAAGCGACATCCCCAGAAGAAGTAATTTCAATTTCTCTTTCTAGCGCGCGCTGTTGGTCTCGACGGCGGCTTGTTCTCGAACAGCAACTGTATCGATCGGGAGCTGTGAAGACCATGCGCCGTTTGAACCGGCCTTCCGGTATGTCTCAGTCAAAGGTTAAAACTGAGAGAGTCTGATTCGATTTGCCGCACAGCCAACTCGGATCACAGCTCCAACCGCGCTTGGGCTATATAAGGGTCGCGTCAAAGCACGAGCTTGCCTTTCGACTACCTGCCTCCTACACTCATGGGCGCCACCTCCGAAAAGCCTCTCCTGTCCGAGAAGGAAAAGAATGACACGTCGAAAGAATCGAAGAACGAGAAGGACGCGTACACTACCTTGAACCTCGGGGTGTGGAGTGTTCTATTGCCAAACGAAATTGTCTCTGGCAATATCGTGTCGTCGACCAAGCAGAAGTGGAATGCGATCGTTCTAGCTTATCCCGTCGTCCAGGACTTCTTCCGTCAAGTTTACGATCTCAATCCTCACCTCGTTCTCCTCTTCGTTGCGTTGAAGTTATGGGGTGAGATGGAATCTGTTGTGAGTTTGTATGTCTCCGGCCGACTGTTGCGCATTGTGCGTCGTTCTTCTTTCTACCTCGGCTGTTTTGACAAGCTTGAAATACAGATTGAAGTCGGAATGACTGAAGGCCGGCCAGACGCCTCCGCTCTACTCCAGGCGCTCGTTGCGCATTTGATATGTGTCACTTTGAACGCTACTGCGCGCTGGGGGCGGTGAGTCTTCACTTTGACTTTGCGGCCCCGAACCTCATCTCAATTCAAACGTAGCGAGTATGTTTCGCCGATCCTTGAGAACAGCGTCTCTATGCACTTTGATGACTATCTGCTGCGAGGTATGTATTCTTGTTTCTTCTGCGACGTACGGGATGCCGATTATTTCCATATAGCAAAACTGCGGCTCGACATGCCCACTGCCGCAGGTGCGTTTCTCTCCTTTCAACATCGTGTTATTGTCATTTGACAAATCCGATCGCGTAGATAGCAACAATCGATCGCAAGCCTCAGCCTATTATGCGTGGCACTCCTTTGAAGGGCTTTGCGATGCATTCATGCGCCTTTTTGGACTCATCAGCCAGCTGATCTATATATCGCAACAACGGAATGCGGGGTTTCTGTTTACGCTGATAGCGCTGGTGCGGCCTGTGATGACGTTGGTTAGCGAAAAGACGCTTTGGCTAAAACGTGAGCCAATTTTGCGAAACTTTTTCCGTTCTCTTCTGAAGCTCCGTATGTTATCTGGCGATCTACAGCTCATGTGGCGTATTCGGAAAATGAGTCATATCTGCGGCTTCAATCTCTGGAGAGCATGGGACAATCGCGTTTTCGAGGAGACATTATTGCAAGCGGGATTGTCGGATGGATTACGGAAGGTACGTCTACGCTGTGCTGCTCGCATTTATAGAATCGCTGACGGAGTGAATGCAGAATACCATCGTGCAAGAGATGCTCTTGGCTCTGTTGGTTGTCAGAATTCATGGGCTCTATATGCTATCGAGTCCTCGCCGCTAAATCAAGTTCTCGCCGATTGGGCTGGGGCTCTACCGACAGTGAGTACTCAAAATCAGATGTCTCAGAGCTTGCCTTCATTTCGGAGTTGATTTAGATGTACTGGGCTCTCAACGCACTACTCGCACCTGCGCGATTTTCCATGACCTCGATCGCCATTCTGCAACAATACTCGTCAAGCCTGAATTACTCGTTGCAAATGCTGTTTTGGGACTTTTCGCGAGTTGGGAAGTGTTTCACGGATATCAAGATTCTGTTTGAGGCTGCGAGTATCAAGAACCAAATTGTCGATGGGGACCTTGCTTATCCGCGTCCGGAGGCCGAATTCGAAGTGTCAAGAGGCATGGACATTGAGCTTCGGTGAGTATATTACCGTATCTCCCTCGTGTGTTGGATCTCCTCCTGATATCATTCTAGAAATGTTTCGTTCGCTTACCCCGGCGAAAAGTCCAAAGAGGCCGCACTCAAGGAAATCTCCCTCCGCATCCCCGCAGGCTCCCTCGTCGTCATCGTCGGCGCTAACGGAAGCGGCAAATCCACCATCATCAAACTTCTGACTCGCATGTACGACGTCTCAGACGACGGCGGTCAAGTCCTCATCGACGGCATACCCATTCAACAATACCGTATGGGGGATCTCAGACAGGCGCAAGCGACACTCACGCAAGAACATAAGCTCTTCCCTTTGACGCTTGCCGAAAACATCGGGCTTGGGTATCCAGAGAAGGTGAGGGATATGGAGATGGTTATGCAGGCGGCGAAGGATGGGGGTGCGGTGGAGTTGTTAGATAAGTTAAAGGACGGGGCGGAGACGATGTTGGAGCCGATTACGACGGCGTTTGGGTATCAGTTGGATGATGAGAAGCATAAGACGTTGAAGGGGGTGCTCACGAAGTTGGAGAAGAAGACGGAGGTTTCTGGTTCGTCAATTTATTCTTTGTATTCGTGCGCTAATTTAGAATTTATGAAGGTGGGGAGAAACAGCGGCTCGTCGCGTGAGTGATTTATTCCTTTCAATGTGTGTCAGCCCTAAACTAATCTGGTACAAGATCACGGACCTTCATGCGATTTCAAACCAAGAAGATCAAACTATTATGTGTTGATGAGCCGTCGAGTGCTCTCGATCCTCGCGGCGAGTTCGAACTCTTCGAGCGTTTGCGTGAAACAGGTGAAGGGAAGACCATGATCTTCGTCACCCATCGATTCGGCCATCTCACAAAATATGCCGATATTATCTTGTGCGTTCTCCGCGTTCATTCAACTTCTCTACACCTCAGTAATTCCCGATGTCAGATGCATGAAGGAGGGCAAAGTGGTCGAGTCAGGGACTCACAAGGATCTCATGGCTCGCGATGGAGAGTATGCCAGCCTTTATAATGTCCAAGCGCAAGCATTTACGGAATCCGAGGTGATTGTTTAAATTTTGAGAATATCCATCCCGAACTTGCTCATCGGTATCCTAGACTGATAAAAGTTGAAGTAAATGATGAATTTTGCTAGGTATTAGATTCGGATTCGATACAGCTCATGGACTGTCGTTGAAAGTAACTTCTTGCTCTACTGATAAACTCGCTTTTCGGCACCGAGGTCTTCCAGTTCGAGTACAAAAACAATGCAAATGTAGCGCAGGTACGGATGCCGTCCGCTTCTTTGCCTTGCTTCCCGAGTGCGGTTCTCGCAGAGTCGTAAGTGCACCTCTGTTGGGATAATGAATTATTACCCAGCCACGACGGAGAACCACCGTGATGCTGAATTCGATGGCTGACTGTTGCAGTGCGTGACTCTTTCTCCCTGTTTAAATTCGGCAGCTCTGAAATAAGGATGGCATCCGTTTATTTTTCCTTCAAATGCTACTCCCTTTCCCATCTTCGCTCTTTCTCGCTATCTCCCTGAGTGCTATTCTCGTATCCTCCACGGCAAGTTCGACTCCTCCAGTCATCAATACCTCCTCTGGCACCTATGTTGGATTACACGATCTCTCAAATGGGACTGATGTGTTCAAGGGAATCCGTTACGCCGCTCCTCCCAAGCGTTTCACTCAGGCGACGCCGATCTTGAAAGCGCCGAAGGAAAGGCTAAGTGCTCTCGAGTTCGGCAGCGACTGCGCGCAGGCTCCTCCTCTGGTTGTTGCCGGTGTGCCTTACGGGCCGCCGATTCAAGGGAGGAATTCGACGGAGGATTGTCTCTTTCTTA
This sequence comes from Favolaschia claudopus, assembly GCA_037176885.1. Classification (NCBI taxonomy): domain Eukaryota; kingdom Fungi; phylum Basidiomycota; class Agaricomycetes; order Agaricales; family Mycenaceae; genus Favolaschia; species Favolaschia claudopus. The sequence goes on from JAWWNJ010000305.1 coordinate 64,534, forward strand.
ATGTCGGTACTTTGCTCTTTTCATTCGGTCTAATTCACGTAGAGGTTGACTTCTGAATATATTATTTAGATTTGGCGTCCATCTCAGATATCGAACGGAACCTCTACTTCATCGAAATATCCGATCTTGGTTTACATTCATGTACGCGTGCCTTGTAACTGCGCAAATTGTATTCTGACTCCTTCCAGGGCGGTGGATTGTCAACTGGCGCGGGCTCGGAGTGGGATGGCACTTCTCTCGTGCGCCGCAGTGTCGCGACTAAGAAGCCCATTATTTACATTTCCATCAACTATCGTCTTGGATTCCTCGGTTTTGCAAGTGCTGCTATCTTACTAAAATTTCGTTTAATGTTCAACCTCATCTCTACAGATCGGAGGTGCTCAAGTGCCTGCCACATCCTCTAATGTCGGATACCACGATCAACGAGCTGCTTTGCGTTGGATTCAGGACAATGCAGCTGCTTTCGGAGGCGATGGTTCGCGCGTTACGATTTCTGGCGAATCTGCTGGTATGTTTTACAGTTTTCTTTTGCTTGGAATTCTTTTGGAGGCGGGCTGATGCATTGTGCGTATGGAAAGGGGCTCTGAGCGTCCACACTCACTTGTTCTACCCCGACTCTCGGCGCACGTTTCATGGAGCCATCGCCGCGTCCGGCGGCCTGTTGGCGGGCACCACACCGGATTGCACTTACAACGATCGCCCAGGGGGTGCCTACGATCTATTGGGCAATTTCACTGGTTGTGGAACTGGGAAGGGGTCGTTTGAGTGTATGCAGAACATGCCTTTCGATGTGAACATCTCATCGAAAATCTATGTTTTCGTTGAAATTTTGTTGATTCGTGCGATGACAGGAATTCTGGCCCCTCGCAAATAAGATCTATGATGTGTCTAACTTCCACATGTGGGTGCCTTGCAAGGGTGGGAAGGGATCCTTGATAGATGAGTTCCCAATCAACAAGTTTTTGCGCGGGGATTTTTTGAACGTTCCCGTTATGACGGGGACAACCCGCAATGAAGGGAATCTGTGAGTTGATTCATCTATTCATTCATTAGCTCTGTTCGTTTGCTCGATTTCAGCTGAGATGATATATTCAAAGGCTTATCAACACTACTTTCCTCGAACTCGATCCGCAACCTTCCGCCGCCGTTCAAGATATGTACCTCAGTGCCCTGGTTTCGGGCCAGGCGACGAACTTCCACAATGTTTCACAAAAAACGATCGACAGGATTGTCTCGCTATATGCCGACGTCCCCGACAAGCTCTCGAATAGCAGTCTATACAATCGCGCGGCGCAGCTGGTGACCGATTACGCCGGTCTCGCCTCCCAGCGGCTTTTCCTCGAGTCTGCACTCGCTGCAAAAGACTCCAAACGTAATTTATGGGCGTACGAATTCGACCAGGAGCCTCCTAATCTGCCGTCGTTCCTCGGTGGTGTGTTGGATTTTCCTTGTTCTTGTTCTTATTCGATTCGATAATTGATCAAACACTTATTACTGGCTAGCTTTTCACTCTGTCGATCTCTACTATCTGAACATGGGATTTCCGCCTATCAAGGAAGACGATCAACTCCTCACGACCTTCCAGGATTACTGGATCTCGTTCGTTAACGGCGGGGATCCGGGGAAATCGTGGCCAAGATATTCCGCGGACAACAAAAAGGTGCTGCGTTTGGCTGAAGGAAAGATCGGAGTTCAGGCGGATACGAGGCAGAGGGAGCAGACGGATTATTTCAATCAGGTTGATGTGTTGAGGGAGTTTGGGCGATTTGGAAACTAATTTAAATTTCATGATCGCTGAGTGATACTACTTGCTTATTCTTTACCAACGATGTGGGCAGAGTCCTCAGTGTCAAATATTTTTAATGAGCCAGTGCCCCAAACAGGAAGAAGCAATCTCCCCACGTGATCGTGATCTACCCCCAAATCACATCAATGGTTGATGGCCGAATATCACCGTGTGAACAAATCAGCTCTTTCCGCTCTCGCCACCATTTGAGCGCAACGCCCTGCAATGCCCTACTGGACGGCTAGTTCTCAAATCGAGATACTGATATGGGGTATCCCCTCGTATGGTTCTCAATATCATTTAACACACACCCGGCCGCGCTCGGGTTAGTGAATTCCTCCCTCTCTGGTAAGAAACTGAAAAATTGTGACATTTCAAAAAACACTCAACAGCCAATGGTTCGCAGTTCATCAGACCCGAAAGCAGACATGGTATTAGGACTCGGAAACTAACGTCCCACCGCGCCGCAAACCGACGATATATCGACAATGGTCCGGGAGTAACGTTCCACGATTTTCGGCCTTGGAAAGCAGCAAATTTACCTTTGTCTTCAAGCTATCTGGGCCAGCTTCAGGCTTTGACCAGCTTTACATTCACGTCACGTTGTCCAATGACCAGCAACACATCCAGTTCCCGACATTCAAGCGATCTTCATCCGTTTTTATTCCTCGCGATACGCAACGATCATTCGGAAGCTGATACGACCTTCGGTCGGTCATCGGTCGTATCTAGCATACTTATACAGAACGACGAGGACGACATCGTCATCCGCTTTCGCCACAAATATGCCTCACAAATGTTCTCTCGCGCTCGTGGCAGCGGTTGCTGCGGCCTCAGTAAGAGGCCAAGGAGCTGTTTGGTCTCAATGTGAGTCAGTTGCAGTGGTCAGTCCTCCAGCAAGTGAAGCTGAATCGTGGCATCTAGGTGGAGGTGCTGTGCGTCTTTGCGTTGGCAATACCACTCACTGCAATTGTTAACATCAGAGTAGGGCTGGACAGGAGCCACGACCTGCGTTGACGGCGCAGTTTGCACGGCTCAAAATGACTGTAAATCTGATTGAGATATTATTTTTTTCCTGCAAATGACCGTTTTCAGATTACTCCCAATGTGTTCCTGGAACCGCGACGACGACCGCATCGACCACAGTAACATCTGCTTCCAAAACAACCACCACTGGACCTTCCAACACTGCGGCACCTGGAGCAGGCACGCTGAAATTCGTGTAAGATTCTCATATCTTAGCCTCTTCAGCCTTACTTACATTGATCTTAGCGGGGTGAATATCGCTGGCTTTGACTTCGGATGCAATACCGATGGAAGCTGCACCGCCAGCGCGGCATACCCGCCTCTCACGCAATACTACGGTACGTATTCGGGACATCGTTTTCAACAATAGCTTACCGAATGCTTTAAGGAAAGGACGGCAAGGGCCAGATGACGCATTTTGTGAACGATGATGGATACAACGTCTTCCGACTTCCAGGTAAAACCTCGTGCTCAACAACCGCTTATTCTCAACTGACTTCACGGTGACGAAAGTCGGTTGGCAATTCCTCACGAACAACGTTATCGGCCCCGTCAACCAGACGAACCTCGTAGAATACGATGCTCTCGTTCAGACCTGCCTCGCTACCGGCGCGTACTGTATCATCGATATCCATAACTATGCGAGATGGAACAAGGCGGCGAGTCTCTACTCTCACCATGCGCAGATTCGATGCTGATTCGCGAGGTATAGATCATCGGTCAAGGCGGACCCACAAATGCGCAATTTGCCCAGACTTGGAGCGAGATCGCGACTTTTTACAAGGATACTCAGAAAGTTATCTTTGGAGTGTGAGTGACTTGTTATAAGTATTCCGAATATCTGAGGCTGAGGAAGGCGCTAGAATGAATGAGTGTGTTGAATCTCGCTTTGCCGCTCACAGACAAGTGAAATATTTTCAGGCCTCATGATATTCCGGATATCAATCTTTGGGCTGGATCGGTTCAGGCAGCTGTTACTGCTATCCGAAATGCAGGGCATGTCATTCAATGGGAAATTTTCCGCGTGCTGACAGCCTTTGAAGCGCGACGACACAAATGATTCTCTTACCCGGCAACGACTACACGTCAGCGGGCACCTTCATATCTAATGGATCCGGAGATGGTAAGTAGTGTCTGAAATTTGTTATTTATTCGGATGATGCAAAGACCCACAAATCTCATCCAGCTCTCAAGAAAGTAGTCAACCCCGACGGAAGCGTCACAAACCTCATCTTCGACGTCCACAAATATCTCGACTCGGATAACTCTGGAACGCACCCGTACGTTGATTTGTTCCTCTCAACCGAAGAAAGTGCCTGACAATATCTTGGACATATATAGCGAATGCACGACAAATAACATCGACGGTGCATGGGCGCCGTTAGTCCAGTGGCTGCGTGCCAATAACCGCCAGGCGTTCAACACCGAGACGGGAGGCGGTAACACGGCTTCGTGTGTTCAATACATGTGCCAGCAAATTGCATATCAGGCGCAGAATAGCGATGGTGCGTCGCATGCCTGTCTATCTCGTGTATCTATCTATATCGATGAATCTCGTTCGCAGTTATACTCGGGTATGTTGGCTGGGTGCGTAAAAGATTCGAATATCTCTGGGATGTAACTAACAAATCTAACCTGTTATAGTCTGCAGGGAATTTCGACGCCAGCTACGTCCTATCCGAACTTCCTTCCGGAAGCGGAAGCAGCTGGACCGACACTGAGCTCGTTGCACAGTGTATGGCTCCGAAGGCTGGTGCGCAAAACGGATCTACGTCGTAGACACTGTTGCGTTTCGTTTTAGTTTGTCCAGAATCGGAAGCTTCATCTACTTGTATTTCTCTGTGCTCACGAAGACTCCTTTCCCGCACCTGTGAGAATGATTTTCTTCCGAAGAGCTGCATGCTTTGATTTATTTATATTGCACGCCAAAGCGCATCTGTACTCTCTGCTTAGATGTGACGCGGGATGATTGCAGCACTAGACGCGCCAAAGCGTGAGACACATGACCGTATCGATGAAGTCGTGGCCAAGATATTCCGTACAGACAAAGCAAGTGATGCACTCGATTGACGGAGATGTCGGAGTTCACGCGGATACGAGGCAGAAGGAGTAGATTATTTATTTATTTCAATCAGGTTGATGTGTCGAAGGTGTTTGGGCGATTATCAATGTTGAGTAGAGATAAATTTACATTCCATCGAGATCATTTCAATTTTTTTTCAATCATATCCATAGCTCGTCATTTCTATCGCTTTTTTCCATCCAAGTTTGATCCAAGTCGAGGTGCTTGACTCTTGACCGCTGTTGTGCAAACATTACGGAAGACCGGGAGGGCCCGCAAATCAGCGATGGCATCATTTTGTGATCTTTCCCACCACATTCTCGTGTTGCTCTCAACTTCCATGGTCTCTGAGCTTCAAAATCCGCTAGCAATTCCGGAGCTTCTCGATTGCGCAATCAGCTTCGTCTCAAATCCTCCCGACCTCCTCTCGTGCGCCGTCGTCACCCGCGCTTGGGTAAACCCCGCGCAATCCCGGCTGTTCCGCGCTCCGCAGGACCTAGATCTCCAGTGCGGGTTCGCAGGGGAACAGGCCGACTTGCTCTACAAGACATTGAAAATTAATCCCAGTCTCGCGCTCTACGTACGAGAACTCCGTCTCTGGGCACTCAGCAGCGGCTCAGTCGCCGCAAGAGGCTGGCCTGAATCGATAGACGGGATAGAATTCGCGAACCTCGAGACCCTGGAGATAGAGCTATCGCGCAGAGATCCGGAAGAGTTTCGCGATTCATATGCGAAACTGCTGGCTCAATCGTCGCTGCGTCGTTTGAAGCTGGATTTGCGACGCGTATGGCCGTCTCCGTCTTTGATACGTGCGTTTCAGCGTTGTTCTCCGACGATACAGCACTTGGAGGTGTATTGCGGTGCGGAATTTGGAGATGCGCAGGATGTGTCAATGCGTCTGCCAGCATTTGCGCCACTCAAGTCGCTGGCGTTGAAATGTTGGTACTATGCGGATGACGAGGATGACAATTCGGCTGCGCCACCAGAGGGCAGCTTCAATCTTTATCCATTCGATCTCTCTCAAGTGACAGCCTTCGCCGTTCGTGGTGGGAATTTTGTCCCATGGAGCATAATTCCCACTCAAAATATTCGGGTCCTCGAGCTCTGGGGTTTGGTACATATGTCTCCATCACCTTCTCGTTTCTTTCTTCCGAAGTAATGACTCGACGTGCATAGATCTCGCGCGGCCTACCCGCAGTCGACCTCTCCCTCCTCCCAAATCTCTCGACTCTTCAGATCTCTCTCAACACCATCCCACCAACAATTCTGACGACTCTCCGTACCATCAACTCGTCACACCGCATTCGAACGATCACCATATTCTTCGATTTCCAGCTGAGTATGCATACCGTTCGAGATCGGGACAGTTATATCACAGTATGCCGCGATTTGGACAATATTCTATCTTCTGTACCGATGGATCCGCTTCCTGCTGTTGCGTTGGGGGTAGAGTTTACTCATGATGGGGAGTTGGAGATGTTGTTTCCGGGGATGGTGGCGAGGAATATGGTAAGATATTTTGATTTTGTTCGACGAATGCTTTATTTGCGTTTGATGGGTCTCAGGTGCGAGTGATTCCATATACCGGATATCATGGCCAGTTTTTGTGGTGGAAGGTGGGCTTCTTCCGCTCGGTAAACAAATGTTTCCTTTGACACGACGATTTCTGTTGTAGGATTTCACGAACGCGTTGTAAACACCAGACATGGATGGAGAAAAGCTGCATGCAATACTGATTTCTCGTTAGAATGTAGCAGTTCGAGCGGAATTGCATTTGTTCTCTCCAGTTTCCTTCTCCCCGAATTATCTCGAAGCAAGCAAACGACTCGGTAAGGTATTCATCGGCCAGACTTGTGAATTCCAGCAAGGGCCAAGCTTCAGAAGATTCAAGGTTGTCTGCTCAAAGTTGTCGAATTTTATCATTTATGGCAAGGCAAGCGCCGATAGGTACTACACGAAAGCTATAGGACTGAATCGATGAGACTCGGCCGGGGTTTAAATACTTATTAAATTGTTTCAGTGGCATCGAGCACATCCACACATCCAATTATTGAGTTGACGGTTCAGAATACGTTTCTACTCGAGGCAAACACGAAAAGCAATCGAAGAATCGACGGAGACGGTGGTTGAACAACCCTTTCACAAGGCGCGTGTTGTCACACTAGTCACATGCGAAAATCGTGACCTATCGTGACCTCAAATTCTCACGACTCATCGCTCACCAATGCCATCATCCGCCATCATCTCTCCCAAATCTCTCTGCTCTCGCGAGTTTTTCTTCTGCGTGCATCCACCACCGATTATCCGTCAGGATCACACTCAAAAACCCTAGCATCCACTCAAACAAACAGCCGCCACTTTCACTCTCACCCAAGTTCTTCGTCATCCGCTCTCTCGCTCGCAGCTCGCCTCTACTGCCACACCACTAAGCTCCTCAAACCCGCCGTCTTGTCGACACTCCGCCGCCACGCACCCTCACCACCCACCACCACTAAGACTCACCGACTCACTCACGCACCAGCGGCGACGTCATCGACGGTGACCGTTTGTCGCCGCTCACTTATCTCGTCTCCCTGCTAACAACACCTTTTAGCGCGTGCCGCCCTCTCTCCTCCTTCCCACCATACCCCACCCTCCCCTTTGCACCCTCTGGACGAATCGCACGCCCATCGCCCTCCCCGCCGCCGCCGCCCTCGTCCGCGTATCCGACGCCGACCCCAACGCGCGTCTACATACAAAGAGGAGTACATAGGGAAAAAAGGTGCGTACTACCTTTGTCTCTCCTTCCCGCACCCGACTAACAACGCGCCTTCCCACTCCAGCCCATCTTCTCTCCTCCCCTCCTCTCACCTATACTCGCCGCCGCCTTCGACTCGGTTCCGACTTCCACCACTCCCGCAACATTCTCACGTCACCGTACCCGTTCCCCCCGCCTTTTCCGCCCTCTGAGCCCACCACACCTATCCCACACAGCGACCGCCGCCGCCCTTCTCGAAACTCTGACACAGACGACGCCGACATCGTCGTTGCGGCGCTCCGCGTGCCGCCCGACTCGAAATTCCGCTAGAAATTTTAATCCAAGTAAGCTATTAAGTTTTTTCGATGGCAAACGAACGAAAAACTAACATACCTATTGCACTAGAGCAATGCACCGCCGCTCCGCGCTCGGCAACGATTTTGGGGAGGCGCGAACGGGAGGCGCGATCCCGGCTTGTCACCGCTCCGCCGACATCCTCCCGCGTGCCCTCGTGGCCCCGCCTTTCCGCCCTCGACGCCCCCCTCGTGCACCACCGCCCTCGGCCCAGCGAAGGAGCGAAGTAGCACATCTGCGCCGACATCGTCCCCCGGATGTCGCCGACTCGCTCGTGAATTACGCTTCAAATTCAGATTCAAGTGAGTTAACCCGTTTTCACAGTTAGGGTTAGGGTTAGGGTTAGGGTTAGGGTTAGGGTTAGGGTTAGGGTTAGGGTTAGGGTTAGGGTTAGGGTTAGGGTTAGGGTTAGGGTTAGGGTTAGGGTTAGGGTAGGGTTGGTAGGGTTAGGGTTAGGGTTAGGGTTAGGGTTAGGGTTAGGGTTAGGGTTAGGGTTAGGGTTAGGGT
>JAWWNJ010000306.1:0-72694 GCA_037176885.1 Favolaschia claudopus
CATCCTTTCTTTCCAAGACGTTCTGAACTATGAGATGTCGACTATCAAAGAGGGTCTGCCTGGTCTGCAGCCACTTCCTTTCAGCCGCAATGTAGTATGCGTCGATCTTGAAGGGCCAGAACTCACCGATTTGATGTTCCTCGATCTTCCGGGTGCGTACCCCGCCGTTCAGTCTGCAAAATAAATAAACATTTCGTTTCATAGGGCTCATCGCAAACGCTGACACCGAAATTATAAATCTGGTTGAAGAGATGGTAGTATCTTACATCAAAGGAAATTCCCTCATCCTGGTGGCCCTCCCTATGACAGGTGCTGAATTCCGATCATGCCTCGCTCACTGACTGACGGTCACCCGCACTTACAGACGACATTGAGAATCAAAAGGCTTTGCGTCTTGCCCGCCAGGTCGACCCTCACGGTGCCCGTACAATTGGTAATGACTCTTCGCTTACGATGGAAAGGCCGCCATAGCTCACTACCCACCCAGGTGTCTTGACCAAACCCGACATGTTGACCGAGGGGTCAAATATGCGGGAGCTCTGGTTGGATGTGATCGAAGGTCGCAGCAAGCACCAGCTCCTGCATGGTTATTTCTGTACGCGTCAGCCCGATGACGCCGAGCGACGCAAGAATATCACCGTGCGTGAGGCAAGAAGTGCAGAAAATGAATTCTTCTCGCAGACCCTGCCGTGGTCAGGAACGGCCCATAAAAATCGTTTTGGGACGGAAAACTTGGTCTCAACGCTTAGCACTCCTGCTCGTTCAAATCATTAACGACAGGTGAGTTGATTCTACATGTGTCATGAATTCTGTTGACGCCAACTTGAAAGTCTCCCCCGTATCCAATCAATGGCTAACGACCATATCGCTACCTGTCGCCGGGAGCTTGAAGGTTTACCCCCCAAGGCCGTGGGTGACCCGGCGACGCACATGTTGAACCTCATCACCTCGTTCTGCGCTGATATCAGGCAATATGTCGACGGCCAGTCGGATATGAGCATCCTGATTCACGAACGGAACGCTGCGTTCACCGAGTTCAGGGGAAGCAATCAATAAAACGCAGCCCAAGTTTGTTGCACAGCTTCCTGGCCAAGCGGGCACGCATAACTTTCCCATCCAAATCGATAATGATGTGGGAAAGCTGCCGAGCGCGACAGACCTCATTGCGTCTCAGAAGCCTGTATATCTAACGGACATTCAGGCGCACATTGCCCAGTACGTTTTTCTTTTTTTTTGTGCACGTTTAAATTGTGTGTTTCTTACACTCTTCTCGAAAGATCTATCACTCGTGAACTCCCCGGCAATATCCCGTTTTCGGCGAAGAAAACTCTCATTGCTGCTTTCCAGTCGACTTGGCTTGGGTGCGCCGTGAAATGCTTCGACAGCGTCAAGGAGTCAATGTTCTCGTTGCTCATGCGTTGTATCAATGATCAATTTGGCCGCTACAGCCGGTTGCAAAATAAATTACAGTGTGTAGAGCTCGTTCGTGGTCGGGCCATTTGCAGCATCGACTAATTGGCTTGTCGGGCAGGATGTGCATCACCACAACAGCACAAAAGCACTTCTTGTCGTGTGCGGAGACTTTGATGGCGATACTGAATGCTGAGCAGATGCCTTATACTCAAAATACACATTATCTGCAAGCGTCAACGGAGAAGTGGTTGGGTCGATACAAGGACGAGCGGGCTGGTAACAAGAGAAACAATACAGAGGAGGAGCCGGCTGGCAAGCGTCGCAGGCTAAACACCGACCCACAACCGTCCGCGTCGACATCTCGAGAGGACATGTGTAAGTACATTTGGTCATCCGCATAGATTATCTCGTTCAGAGTTGTTTTTCTCGCAGTCAAATTTGGCCCAGCCCCTGGGCTTAGTACCCCAGCCGCCGCCTTTGGAGCCTCCACCGCTGCGTTCGGTACACCTATGACTGCATTCGGTGCCGCCTCATCTTCGAGCAGCGCATTCAAAACGGCGAAAAAATGTGCCCGGGCCGGCGTTTGGGAATCAAGCGGCGCGAACCCTGCGCAGGGATTCCACGCTTATGCTACCAAGCAACAGACACCTCGACCCGTTGAAAGGACACCGTCGCCGTCGCCGACTCCAGTCATCTCGGATGCAGAAAAAATAACAACGTGCTGGCTCAGCTTGCGGATTTGGGGTATACGGGCATCACTGCGGATGATTTTGGGAAGCTGCGCCAGGCGGACCAGTTTGAGACCGAGATTGCAGTGATGTCGGAGGTTCGGGGGTATTTCCAGGTGCGCTGACTCTAGCTTCGTGTTCTTGTTTCTGATTCCTTCTTCGTATACCTAGTGTGCCTACAAGGTATGGTCTCGTTGTTTCAAACACTGTCCGCGAACTGACGAGGAACTTAGCGCGTCATTGACATCATCCCGCAGCTGATCGATTCCCTGTTTCTGAGAACTCTCGCGGCAAGTCTTCAGGGAGAGCTCATCTCGGAATTCGGTCTCGGGGGTGAGAATGCGACTGCCGTATGTGCGGCGTTGCTCGAAGAAGATCCGGCGCTGGTGGCCAAGCGCGAGGAGCTGTTGGCGCGTAGTCGAAGGCTGGAGAAGGTGCAAGGACAATTGAGGGAATTTGGGCTCAATAGACCCGTCTCCAATGCTTGAAGTTGGAGGATATCGTGGGTGGAATAAGATGATCTTGGATACTTGGTATCTTCTTGGTTTTGTGCACCCCTTCACGACACATACTACAGTTGTTACTCCCAAATAGAGAATGTCGTTATAATAGTTGAGTATTTCTTGTATGTACCGTACATCGTTCGTTGTAGTATCATTGCTCTAATTTTTTTATGGCACCGCATACCTTTTTTTGTTAGCTTTGGCGAGCCACTCATTGCATGGACGCGCCAAGCTGAAGTGGTACCAAATTAGACCACGTGCCAAGACATCATGATCTCCAATTCTTTCTCTTTTCAATTCTCTCCACAGCCCAGACGGACCTTGGATGAATAATCGTGCTATATAGGCTTGACCACTAGTGTCTAGCATACCATCCAGAAACACCCCATGCTCGGACAAGCTCAAATAGCAAAGTATCTCGACCAATGTGAAGGTTCGAGAACTGCGATTGAGGAAGTGCTCAGTGGGTATATCGTCTGGTGAGGCAGCTCCAAGAAGAGGTTTTCATTCGCTTTGCTCATTCTCTCGGTCGTTTGCAAGGAAATACATCAAGGGCGCGACTTCTGAACGTGTCCTCACCAAACTCAGGTATCTGACGATATATTTGCGCGTAACGTATGTTGCTGCTATCCATTCAATGTAGCTGTCCTGCTAATATCATACCTTCAAGTGGCCGCCGTCATATTCTCGAGACGGCGGCAGATATCTTCACAATATTGTCATTGGAGGTCAGTCGAGGTGGCGGGCGTGTGGGGCTTTTACCCAGTAGGTTCTATCTTCATGGGCTGCGTTCAAGACTTACATCCATGGACGCAGCTATGTCCGTTCCAGGCAAGGCGGTGTGGAACCAGATTCGCCGTGCTGCTCCTTCTAACCGCCCTCCTGGCCACAGATTCAGTTTAACGGCGGGCCCCGGACCAGTTCAGGCCTTTTTGTCCATAACACAAAGCCGGCCTTCACGATATAACGAAGATCCGATGCCGACGCCGTATTCTGAAAGATAGTACGCCGCTCTGGCTTGACTGTGAGCTTCCAACTGAATGCGTTGATTCTTATCCTATAGTTTTGCGGCCCGCATCCTGCTCAGAGGAGTGCCGCCCGCAGCGATGGTACGGGAGCAGCACGCTAGCGCGATTGCAACGACGCTCCCGCCGTACCTCAGTCGAGAAGAACATGAGCAACAACCGCCGTACACCAGTCGAGAGTATCGCGATGAAGAGCCGCCGTACACAAGTCGGGATAGCGGGGCCACCGCTCCTCACTGCATAGTCTGCGGAAACGGACAATTTTTCTACGCTTCACGGTTTCATTTTCTAGCTTGTAAGATGTTCAGTATTGGTTGGTACAGTAAATGTTGGTCTAGTGAATGTTGGTCCACGGATGTATTTTTGCGAGGATGCAATGGAAAAGATTTTCCAGTCATACAGAAATCTAAGTCAGTAGCAACTAGCAAGAGTTTTTCTCACTTCCGCGGGACTGAAAATCGGCTCAGCCACGGTTGTGCACAACGTAGCGAACATTCATCCATTCAAAGACTTGCAATTACAGTCTATAGTCTCTATACATACACTGTCACTTTATCATGGGTACAAACTCGTTGAGGGACGACAATGCTAATGCACTCACCGTTTCGTTCACGGCCTATGTAGCTCGTCACAGCAAGCGCGTCTAAGCGTATCAAGGGAAATCGAGTTCGAGGGTTGCAGGTTTCGCGCGAATTCTACAAGGCAAATCAACTCCCTGATCAGCGAGGACGAAAGATGAAGACGGACAATTGAGGTGTATACAATTAAGGAGGTTTCGCATGTGATACGGTCTTAATGTTCCAGTTTGCTTGTGCCGGAAAGGTTTTTGAGGCATTGATTATTTTGAAGAGAAGTAAAACCTGCAGCTAACGATGAGACCCCGGACGCAGACAGTAAGAAGAAACCCACGAGATATTAACCCAACCCAGTATCATACTCCAGATAGCAATGTGCGGTTCTTGTTGCATCATCTTTTTTGTCGTTCCTCGGAATCGTAGCACGCAGAGTCGAAAAGCAAATAAAAAAGAGACATGGCACAGTCGTACAGCATCCTTCCAAGCTCGGTCTTGCATGTCCAGAAATCATTCGAAGCAAACCAGTCTAGTCCAGTCCAGCAATCATGATGGTGGCGGTTCGATCCACCGCGAGCAGCCGAAAAAACAATCAAGCAATAAGCAATACGAGTCCGGGTAGTTGGAGGAGGGATAGAGAAAGACTAGACGTAGTATCCAATGTCGCGCGACGGAGTGCGCACATACACGGTGTCGGGGTTCCACCTAGGCGGGAGAGTGTTAGAAAAAACGAGTCCGAAACGTGACTTCGGAAATACTGACCGACTAGAAAGCAGCTCATTGGCGCCATATGTCGAGGGGGACTCGAATTGAGGGAACGGAACGGTCGCATAGAACTGTTGCTGCAAGAGTTCAGGGCTGCGGTATTGACGCCCGAGTGGCCTAAATCCATGCTCGACTCCAGTCAAAAACTTGATTCCCAACATTACGTCCATCAAAAGAGCGGCTTGTGAGTCGAAGGTCCACAATGAGACGCAGCAGCGGGCGCAAAAGAACGACAAAGAGGGTAATTAGCGAGGGACATGTTGTTCTGCGTCGAGAAAGCAGTCTGAAACAAGAAGAGGCGAGTCTGGGACAGAAGCTGGCTCTGCTTCGGGATCCACGAGGTACACTGCTCGAACGGTACATCCAGCGTACGATTCGCCGTTGAGAGCACGAGACGCATCTTGCGCTGCGTTGAGGGAAGTATAATGGACGATAGCTGCTGTGATCGCCTTCTTGGACGCGGGGTGCGTAGTCGAGAACATCAGGGAGCCAGAGATAGCAGATGGAACCAGATCAGGCAGATGAACGATGCGAAGAGACTTGACAATTCCAAAAGGGCACACCAGTCCTCGCAGGTCATCTTCGGAGCCGAAGAGCAACGAGGGTAGATTAGCGAGTAAGAGCACTTGAGTTGGTACTGCGCTGAGGATCGGTAAAGCTTGCTCTGGGGACATCTTCTTCTCTTCAGGAACGAGAGGGCGAGGGCAGAGAACCTGGAGGCGGATGAGCTATACCAGCGCGGTCTCCTCCGTCCAAGAAGCCTATACAAAAGGTCGATAGGCTGTTGAAGCAATCATAGACGCACAGACCTTTCGAACGTTGAACCACTGCCCCACGAGATATCCATTCCGTTCCCAGTCTTGCTCGTACGACCAAGCGCAGCCATGGCCTGTCTCGCCTCCTCGTGCGAGGACATGACGACAAAACCACGCCGACGTGACGCGCTATCAAGAGTGGCCAGTATGACGCAGTGCGACACGGTGCCGTGTGGGGTGAAAAGGGCGGCGAGAGATTGACTATGAAGATTCGATCAGAGATTGCCAGCAACAAAGTTGGCGGGTTGTATACGCACTTCGTCATGCCAAAGGGCACCCCAAGGACATAAAGATTGCGGCGTGTATCGGTACGCTTTACCTGTTGGCCGCCATGAGATGGAAGAGGCGAAGCTGCACGAACAACGGGCGAAACAACGCTACGAGCAGTGATTAGTTCCATGAGAGTGACCATTGAACGATACTCACAGAGGCGATCCAGCGATGTTGTACCCATTCATACACAGAGCCTTCCTATGAAGAAATTGAACAACTAATCACTCAACGAACAACTGAACACACCCTCGCCGAGTCCGCCGTGAAGAAAGTGATCTCCAGCGCGTCGTCCGAGTCCCGCGAGGTGCGAATATCGCCTATAAGGGTGCTGAACAGCGCGAGCGCCTCAAGGCGATTCACTGACAAAACCAAAATTCAGCGTGGTCGACGCGTCCAACTAAACGCGAGGAACACATACCGTTTTGCGGGATATTTTCGACCGATACCGCGTTTGTCTCGCGACTGAATTTGAAGATGGGGCCGGAGAGGGAGGGTGTATGAACCATGATATCGATATTCAAGAAAAAAGGATGATGGAAGTAGAGGAACAAGAAAGAAACCAAATTGATTCTAGTTTTCAAACCAACGCAACAACAGTGGATTAAGCAAGTTTTTTGAGACGACTAAAAAGGGCATGTGTTTCAATGGTCATTGCATACTACTTATCTAGACGACTTGACGCTTCTACATGGATGGAAAGTGACTGTATTAATTCCTTGCACAAAAGGTATATAATGAAGAAGTCCCCAAAGGAAGGTGATGGAACGTGAACCAAGCCGTTCGAAAAACAGACAGAGAAGGAAGGAAAAAATCCGTTAGTAAGTCAGTTAGTGGCTGAGGCGACGGGCATGACCATCGGCGTGCGATGATCTCTTCTTCTTGTGGGTCTCGACGCACGAATCCCCACCGGTCGACACTTCGAAGTCCCCAATGCACTTGGTCACCAAGCACGCACCGTGCACGCAGCTGACGTCTGAGACGTTGGCGATGGCACTGCAATCTTGACCCGTGCCGTCCGCCTCTAAACCCACACATCCACCGCACGACTCGAGAGAAGTCTGGACGTCAACACACTCCAATTGCGCAACTCCAGCGGCGATGGGACAGAGCATGTGGTGGCGGGGGCAGCTGATAACTTTCTGGGGAGCGCGAGGAACGTTCGAGGGCGTATTGTTGGGCGTGCAATGCTCGGAACCGCGCCTCGAATGCTGGTTGGGAGGGCAAGACGTGCATCCAGCGTAACCACCAGGGCCGTAGGTGTTACGCGGGCACTCGTAGCAGTGGCGGTCAGCTCCATAGTGGAAGCCAGGAGGGCAGCCCTTGGGCTGGCACTGACCAGGCCCCTTGCGACGACCGCATCCGAATCCACGAGGGCAGTTGAGGCAGTGAGAGGCGCCTGCGTCCGAGTACGTGTCTTCGGGGCACTCGTCGCACGACGTGGAGCCGGGGTTGGCACTGAACGTACCAGCCGGGCAGGCGACGCATTGACCGTTTTTGACGTAGCGACCAGCGGGGCAAGCAGGCGGGGGTGCATTGGGACGAGTGAGTAGAGCCCTGATAAAGATTGAGTAAGGCTGATTGAAGATGAAGATGAGGAAGGCACGTACGCGTCCGCAAGTGTGTCCTGTGGGGCAAGGAGTGCAGCTGCCAGCACCGCCACTCGAGAACGTATTGGCCGGACATTGACTGCACGTCGCGGAGTTGGGGCTGGAGCTGTAGGTCCCGGCCGCGCAAGGAGTACATTGGCCGTTGTTCACATACTTGCCAGCAGGGCAAGTAGCCGTGCATGCGGACGCGCTGGTCGAACCCTGTATGATGGTATGAGATGATAAAAAATCGAGTGAAGTTGTGAAGACTTACAGGGAAGGAAGTATAGCCGGTTGGGCAGTGGGTGCAAGTGGCGGTTCCGCCGCGGGAGAAAGAGTTGGCTGGGCACTCGGTGCAAGAAGAGAAGTCGCGTCCGCTGTAAGAACCAGCAGGGGCAGCTGCTGCACTCATGGCCGTCGATGAAGCTTCCAGCAGGGCACGAAACAGGCGAGCAAGTGGATGAACCCTATATAGCGAGATCTATTAGCAGCTGTTAGACGGCAGGGACCAAGCACATACAGCTCGAGACTTGGTGCTCGCAGGGCAATCGCTGCAGCTCGTCGCTCCAGGACCAGAGATCGTATTGGCAGGGCAGTTAGTGCAAGATGTAGAATCGGGGCTGGAGCTAAACGTTCCCGACGAGCAGGAGGTACATTGACGATTATGGAGGTAGCTTCCGGCCGGGCACGACGGCGCGGTACATTGAGACGAAGCAGTCGATCGCTATTAGGCATGAGTCAGTTTGCAAGAAGCAGATAGGAAGGCATGGATGCATACGGAGGGGGCAAGTGTGGCCGGTAGGGCAGTTTGTGCAGGTTCCCGCACCACGTCCGGAGAAAGTGTTGGCGGGACAGTCAGTGCACGACGCGGCGTTGGGGCCTGAGCTGAAGGTGCCGGCGTCACAAGGGGTACATTGACCATTTTGGAGGTAGTTTCCGGCTACGCAAGGAGCGGTGCATTGCGAGATATGGGTTGAGCCCTAGACGTACGCAGGTGAACAGACGAATAATTTATGCGAGTGAAAACGTACGGCTCTGCAAGTATGACCGGTGGGGCATGCCGTGCAGCTGGACGCTCCGGCGGCAGAGAATGTGTTGGCAGGACATTGACTGCAAGTATTGGAATCCCGTCCGCTGTAAGTTCCCTCGGGACATGTCGAGCAAGAATTTCCATCGATGAAACTGCCGCGAGGGCAAGAAACAGGAGTGCAAGTTGCTGAACCCTATCATCTGGATAAGGCGGGGTCGGAAGAAAGAAGAGAAAAAACAATACCGCTCTCGAGGTTGAGCCAGGAGGGCAAGATGTACAGGTGGACGCCCCGGGGGTGGAGATGGTGTTCGCAGCGCAAGGTGTGCACGAGGAGGCACCGGGTCCACTGAATGTTCCCGCAGCGCACGAAGAGCACGAGTTACCGCGGCGATATGAACCAGCAGCGCAATAGCAGTCGTTTGCGCAAGTCGCTCCCTGTGATAACGATGAGACCAGAGTCATCGAACATAGACAAACACCATACAGGGTTGGAGGTTTGGCCGCTCGGGCAAGAGACACAGGCGTTAGAATCGTCACTAGATGATAATAAGCAATAAAGACTAGCCAGGGGCTTCACACAAAAGAAAGCTAACCGGTATTTTCCGGCATCGCAAGTGGCTTTGCGAACGCATCCACCCGAGCCCTAAACAAGACTTGAATACGCAGCCAGATGGAATAAGAATCAGCCTCACGGCATAAAAGGTGAAGTCGTCCGAGCAGCAGTAGTTGGGGCACTTAGAAACAGTGCTTCCGGTAACCATAAGGGCGCCATTGGAGGGGCTCTGAAAACTTGTCAGATACAAGTCATGAAAAAACTGGAATACACTCAACATATTCTGCAAGGCGGATTCGTCGTCAATACAAATGGATGCAACCCACCGATAAAAAAAAGAAGAAACGTACTACAGGTGGCGCTACCGGTATACCTGCAAGTCACAAAAAACTCAGCATCTTGAAAGAGAGATGAATAATCCTAGACTGACGCGCAGTTAATGGAGTTGGACGTTTCGGAACTCGACGTAAGAGTGCGCCCAGAGATAGCGGGGCATGATTCCTTTTGAGAGATAAGAACGCGTAGAAAATGTTGAAGCAAGAAAGTTACTGACACAGACGCCGTTGGTGCGAGGCAGCAAGTCGGCGGCGACAAGGGGAGAAGAGAGCGCGACAAGGAGCGAAAGTGTGCCAATCATGTGGGACGGCAGCCTGTGGAGAAGGAACATAATGGCTCCTGGAGTGAAGGAAACGAAGGCGAGCTCGGAGCAGGGTCGACGACAGCTAGACCGGACTAACTCCCTCTCTATAAAAGCCTGTCGGGTCAAAGGTTTTAATTGTGCCCCTAGTTAGTGGTGCCCTGATCGTATTCAAACAGTCTCTTGGCCATTAATGGACCCCTCAGAATGCAGGTAGAGAGGTCCAGCCCCCGAAATTATACGGTTATACACTTTCAAGTTGGAATGTTCGCAGAAAGGTTAAACTCGTATCCATTGCAGTTGAGCTTTCGAGCAAAGTTTCTGGTGAATCTAGTATTGTTTGCGATTCTATTCGTGTCTTTAGGAGGAGACAGCGGGACAAAGGAGTTGGATCGAGAGAAGTGACATAGTGAGGGTTGCAGCCAAACAGCGTCACACATCGCGGACGTAACTACCTTTGACTCACCCCAAATCCTTAGCTTGGACCACAATGGAGGCTCGTCCCAGTATTCGAATATAACACGCGTCGTGTAACCTTACAAGTAGGTTGTGAATCCTCGGGCAGCCCTTCTATCCAACTACGAAGTTTTATCCCTTCTGCGGGATCTCGAGAGCGATCAGCTCGCTCGCACAAAGACAGCACACCGCATTAAGAAAGAGGAGGAAGCCTCAGGGTTGGGTTCGACGGTTCCTGTTGGTGGTGGAAAAGATCCTACTGTCGTGGACGTCTGTGAAAACCTGAGAACAGTGTCTTTTGAGGTAATTTTGGCTTGGCAGAATTTCGCTGCAAACCAAACTCATGGACCATGGAGGCAATTCAATACCTTTCTGCCGACTACCAACCCACTGCCTCTCAGACTCCCCAAGCTATTACTCAACTGGTCAAGTCCCTTGCGCCTTACGAACTTACTAAAGCAGAAAAATTACAAATCGTAAATCTGGCACCTCAAAACCACATCGAGCTCTATGTTGTGAGTTTTTTTTTTTTATCATCTCAGTTTGATACGGGTTTTCAATTTTGTGCGTCATAGATCGTAGAGGAACTTGAAGATAGGTTATCGGAACACATGGAAGAAATTTTATCCCATGTCTCAAGTTCGCTAGTAGTGGATCCAGCTCTAAATCCTGTTTCTCGTGGAACGGTCGTCCGGAACGCGGTGGCAGTTGACGACTGGGAAGAGGGCGATTACCAGTATGTTGCAGAGGAGTTTGACGACACGGGCACGGGTGCTGGTGTCGAGGGTGATCTTGAAATGGACGGAGACGATGATTGATTTTTTAACTGCCGCCGCTGCCAATTCACAACGTTTCGTTGGCGTTTTTCAAAGATGCACCGATCGTCCATCCGAGTCGTCCGACCAACCGTGATCACTACGGAGTTTATCGGGTATCCCGGCTCGCAGCGAGCAGTCAAACTCAAAGAGCTTATTCTACATCAAGTATGTACCTACCCCAAGAAAGCCCTTATACGTCTCACCATTCAAAGAACGATTCATGCCTTACCAATGAGAACCGCCGAGCGACCCGGAAATCTCGAAAATAATTAGTCCTCCTAAGCAAGAGATTGGGGAGAACTGAGACCGAGAGGGGCAACGCGGTGCCTTTCAGACAAACAGCAATTGGTTCCACCGCGTGGAATCCGGAAATCTCAGATCAAGACTGTCTTCCGCTCCTATCAGACCCCTAGACATAAACAGTCCGCACATCGTATATAAATCCAATTGAGAATGCCGCCTTCCTTCGTGGTTCACTACACTCATCGCCCTGGTCCACCCTTGTCTACACTTCCACTTTCGTTTTCGCTATGCCTGACATCAAGATCAAGAGCAGTGCTGGTTCAGCCAACATCCACTACACTATCTCCACACCGTGGAATGCGTCAGCCAAAGTCCATCGACAAGAACATCCCTACTGTCATCTTCATTCACCCCGTCTACATTGCCTCGGAAATATTCGAACGTAAGCCTTCCTGGATATTCCTGTTTGACCTTTCACTTACACATCATCATCACAGTTCAATTCGCCGATCCTACTCTTAGGCGGTTTAACCTTATTGCTCTGGATTTGCGTAGTCACGGTGAAACATCTGGGAAAGTTGGAGCGGCCGTATGGGCGAGAGCAGGCTGCAGATGATATCAGCGAGTTCATGGTTCGTTACCCTGCTTTAATCGACGTGTTTGTCCAGACGTCTCATCTTGCGTCCAGAAAGCCCTCCGCCTGCCAGCCTGTCACTTGGCAGGTGTATCGATGGGAGCCTGCATCTCCCTCCAATTCGCCATCTCTTTCCCCGAGAAAGTTCTGTCTCTCAGCATGATCTCCCCACTCCCTCTCATTGAGGTAAGTTCGTGCAGCTTGTACGCGAAATGAGGTCTCACGCAGTGCAACCCTTAGCCCCTTGACGTTGCTGAGGGACGTGAGGAGATCCACGACTGCTGGGTCGAGGCGTTTCAAGGGTAAGAAGGTTGATCAAATAGCCCTTCTCGACGCTGTTTGCGGCGCCCTCCAATTGGGCTTCAGCGGACAGCAGTCGAGCTTCATCAACGCGTGAGCATTCGCCGAGCTATATTTTTCTACTCAGCTCTGACATCGCCTTCGCGTTGCAGCCTTATCGCCCGAACTGTTCCGCACGCCCCTCAAAAATTGGGGCCGCAACAAACTCGACGAATATCGCATCGCCACCATCGACTTCTTTGTCAAGAGGACGGCTCAGACACCCGCCGCCGTCCGCAAAATTAGGTGCCCCATCAAGCTCATTCACTGCGGGGCCGACATCGCATATGCTGTCGAGTATACGGGGGAGGTTCTCAAGCTTCTCCAGGACAATGGTGTCGACGCGCAGCTCATCGAGGTCCCCTGGGGCCTATCATTTCGGGAACGTTTCCAATCCCAAGGAGTGAGTTCTCTCTTCGCCGTCGCCTGAGAGACTAATGAATGATTCGGCGTAGAATCAATGCTCTGATCTACGACAATGTCTCCCGTAACTCGCCCGGGATGTCCATCCCCCCGGCACGACCTTCCGTCGTCTCACCTTTCACGGCCGCCTTGAAAAAGGCGGGCTACTGTCAGGACGATGATGATTCGGATTATGAGTGAAGGTTGCAAGTTTCTTGAGCGTGCATTCGGCATTCGTGTACATTTATTTATATATCCCAGGCAACTGTTCGAATTTGTTTGTTCTTGTACAACGGACCGTTTTGTATCTGTTTCAATTTCGGTGAATGTATTCTTTGTCGGTTACTATGCAGTCCATCTTCCAATCGTGCGAGGCGGTGGGTATGGTGTTGGGATTCAGGAGCTGTTCGCCCAGAGCTAGTCCAACTGAAGGGATGCAGTCAGTAGGTTGTTGAACAGGCAAGGAAATGGTCCGGGCCAACCCAGCAGCGGTGGAGGACGGTCATTTTGCGTGTAGGCAGTAATGAATCTGTCGTAATAGCCCTTTCCGTGACCGAGACGCGAGGAGGAACGATCGAACGCCAGTCCTTGAAGCCGCAACTACAGTTAGAAGATACCCAGCTGAGTGCGGTGGTGTAGTGTACCTGGAAGGAGGATTAAATCCAGGCCAGCCTCGTCAGCTACACAAGCAGATGAGTCTTTCACTTTTCTGGTTTTCATGAGACAGCGCACCATTAGCCCGCGGTTTGTCGTTGTACGAAAGGTCGGGTTCTTTAATGCCCCAGACGCCGGCAGGCAGAGAATCCAGATCATCCTCCCGAGTGGATTTGAAGAAAATCCATTCGTCCGTCGACAGTCTTGTCTATTCTTGGGACGAATAGAGACTTGCCTACCAATATAGATGAAATCATTAGACGCGAAGCTTATGAGACGTACCCGATCGCAAAATTTCTCGGACAAGCATAGACGTGTCGATTTCACCAGACGGCATGCTGAGGTAGCAGCTGACATTCTTGGACTGTACGAACGAGGGCAAAGAAAGTATCTTGCTTGTCAATGTTCTTGCTAGCACGAAAAATGAGTTTTCAGGTTTTCAAGCGCCAAGATGCCCAGACATTGGTCTTGAATGTGGGAAGGTGAGAGATCCCGGAGCTTTGATGTCATGGCCTTTCTCAGAATTTTTTTCTCTGCCTTCAGTGCGAGTGTAGCCGCAGACATGTTGGTTCAAGTTCCAGTGGGTTAGTGCACAGCCTCACTAAGCAAACACGACCAAGCAACTAACCTTCTCTCTTCCCGTTTTGGTAATTTTGGATTTTGACATGGATTCCGTCGATCCTGCCGACATCCTCAACGATGCGCTTGAATTTCTCGGTGGTAAACAGGTCGTCGAAAACGAAGTCATTACATATGGGGATCTGCAACTCACAGTCGCGCCGAAGGTAGTACAATTCTGAAAGTTGGTGAATAGAGGTTGTTTGATCGCTCGAACTTCGCGGCATAGGAAGGAAAGGTAGAGCAAAGTTCATTGTACAATAGCGAGCCTTAATGTTTTGTTCAAAATGGAGGCCAACACCCTTCTCGCCGATCACTTGTTTTCTCCTGCTCTTTTTCTTGCGGAGAGGATCGAAAGGGGACTGTTGACAGCTCCAGGGCAAAATGGTTAGTCCATCATGAATCATCTTGCAAAGCCCACAGGGGTGATTGAACGTTTTGTAGTCATAGAATTGGGTGCAGGCTCCGCTCTGCCATCGTTGCTATTATCAACGCTGGCAGATCCGCCAACCAAGATTGTCGTTACAGACTACCCCGATCCTGGAATTCTTGGGAACTTGGTCCGAAATATGACGCAGAACACTCATTTGGTTTCTTCTGGATGTACAGTTAGTTCTTCTGGATACGAGTGGGGTACTGATGTTGCGCCGCTCCTGTATGTCTGTGGACGTCTGGTATGAAGTGATTTTACTGATATGTCTACCCACAGAGAAATTTCCGGTAGCGGTGGATACGATGTGGTCATCCTTTCGGATCTTCTCCACTTTCATAGCTCGCATGAGGTCCTCGTATCGTCCGTGGACGCCCTGCTCGCGGCGTTCGCAAGATGCTCGAATACATGTTGCTGTATGTCCGAAATTCTCTGAGCGGGCCAAAACTAATTGACTTGCTTTTCAAGGCGGGAACCTACACGAAACCAGACGTCTGTGATAACTTTCTGCGCCTCTCCGCCAAAGCAGAGTTCGTTTTCGAGGAGGTCATATCATCTACAGAAGAACAAGAATGGTCAGGGAAACTCGCCGTTGGTGGACTAGATAGCGAGGCTTTGAAAGCTCGCAAAGCTGCTTGTAGGTATTGGGTGGGTCGTCGCGGATATTTTACACAGTAAAGCCTGTATTCTACTGTAGCACCCGAAACGCACTAAGCAAATGCTGCAAATCCCCCAAGACGGTGTAGCAGCGCCTTGGGACCGCTGAGTGGTGTTCCGTACACAGAAAAGCTCCAAACCACATCAGCCAAGAGCAGAGATTTCTGAACAGTGAATGGCTACAGCATACAAGTCGTGGGAAGGGGGAAGCCATAGGATTCCGTGGGGAAATGAAAAACGCGACACGTGTCACCTGACCGCGATTTCACTTGCTCTCGACTTGAACGAAAAATCCGTCATTTCAAGGGCTTCAAGACGTCCGGAAACGGCCTCTCCTGGCCAAGGGCTTCCCGATTGAGATTGTGATCGGAGGCCAGGGATTCCGTTGAAAACCTACCTCTCAGACACCTTTGCAAGCACTTAGGCGCGCGTTGGCGCTTAAGGTCCGTGTATGAGAAAAATTGGTGACGCTCAAGCCGGCTATCAGCTTCGGAACTCACGTCTACGGCACAGTGGTGCGCAACCCGACTCCGGCATATTCACTCGTACTACTTGTACCTGTCGACCATCTAGCCAGCGACTCGTCAAGTAACTATCAACCATGAAATACGGGATCGCGTACAGGTTTGCTTCCGCCACGTCTGCCAGTGACACTGTGATTCTCATTCATGCATCCACCATACCTCAGGCTCTGTCATCGTCCCTCATCAATATCTATCAATATTAATCCAGCTAAATTTCTACCTAACGAGCGTGTACCAACTTCTACGGTCCCTGATCTTCAACTTATCTTTCTTCCTTTGGTATATCATTGGGACCGTTCCTTCTAAGTGATTCGGTGAGTTGACTTTGTTCAATACCGTTTCGGCGCGTTGTTACTGGCCGTTTTCAATGGCTAATACATACTATACTCTCTTGCCTTCAAGTCTTGAAGTCTTCCTAGTGTAGGCTCTTATGCTAAGGTGTGTTCCATTCCATTCCATCTTCTCCAACTTGATTGACTTTATCTCTTTTTCATTATGGTTGTGCTCTTCAGCGCCGGTAGTAAGATTCGCTTTGTCTTTTTTCCTCTTGTCGTTCACATTCAGTTTCATTTGTTTCTGTTTTGCTCAGCCTGGGTTCTTTTCACTGACTCAACGCCTTATTTACATTCCGTACATCAAATTCGAACCGGCACGCCCTTCTGGTATTCACTTCGTTCACTCACCCTTGTTTAAATGCTGACTTTCTGAGTTTCAGATTGAGAACGGCGGCAATTCAGGTGCGAGGGCGAGAATATCGTTGGTGTGGTTGATTTTGAGTTAGCGTTGGGGGCGGCGGCGGCGGCGAGGCAAGCGCACAAAGCGGAGCATCGAAGGGACTCGGTAGCAGCGGGATTAGTGCTCAGTAACAGTTAGGTGGTGCTTGTGGACGTTGTCAGAGTGGTAATGATATTGGATTAATGATTTTTACTTGGGGCAACACGAATTAATCTAAGTACTACAAATCAAAACGAAGCTACATGTGCTGACTGGACGAGAAAGTAGTTTCGGTATCAGCAAGAGAGTCGATACGGAGGTAGGCAACACCGTCATGATTGACCATGAGGTTGTCGGGGATCTGGTCTGCCGCTGGGATAGCATAACCAGAGAAAAGTTTGAACAGTACCGCACCATTGACTGAAATGATTCGACCCGGCTGCTGGAGCATGAGTGAGAATGCTTCGTCCTCGACATTCAGGCTCCCATGATTCTGCTCAATCAGGACTTTCTCGTACAAGTCGCGGATGGCCACGAGGAATAGAAGAGGATGGAATTCCGAACCCGTGGTGAATATTCCAGTGGGTTGCGGCCACGGTGCTGAGTTGTCGTCAGTGCTCTTCTGCTTGAAGCCGTCAGAGCAATGCCCCTTCTTGTGGTTTTCAGGCGCTTTGTTGGGGCCGGGGTACATGACTTTGTTGCAGCGCAAACAAGCAGCCACTTTGCGAGGCTGAAACAGTAGGATGAACAATTGTCGACGGAACCTGATAATCAGTCACTTACCGATTTTCCCTCCGTTTTCAAGTTCCCACCTTCCGAGCTTGTCAATGGCTTGATAAGTTGAACGGCATAGCAATGCTCCTTCCAATATTCCACTTTGCCGCTAGTGCGAGCTGAAGAATAAATGTAATCATCGTCAGTGGTTTCACAACGGAGCTGCAAATGCAACCTACCAACGAAGTCGTTAGTTGCGATACGCTCGAGCACCATGCGTTCGATCTCCCCCAATTTACTGATAAGAGCACGCGGCGCCTTTGAAACCGCACCAGATATCCCGTCCTTTTGAACTTGAAGTAGCCGCTCATTGTATTTTCCAACAGCTTCCGCCCATTTCTTCGAAGTCATGTCGACGCCTTCCATCCAAACTCCTTCCGCATATCCATGAACAAGAAGAATTCGGGCCCTCTGGCAATTTGAAGCGACTTGGGATTTGTCGTCGTTCCGGCCATGAATAATCTCTGGGAGCGTGTTAGGCGAGTAGCGGAGCCAGATGCATCAGGCAGAGGCAGAAGTTTGATGACTCGCGCGAGGGCGGGTTCGACCTGATGGCCCGAGGGATGCAATGGAACTGTTTGAGTTTGAGGCGGAGAAGTCGAAACTGTAGGTGCCGAGTTGAAGAACGGGTGGAGGGGCGCGTTGGATCGGGGACGTATTGTCGATCTGTAATTGCGAGTATTTTAGATTTCACTGAACATTCATCCATAGAATACATACGGCGGTGTTGCCAGCAAGTCGTGACTTCTTGGGTTGCGGCGGTCCACTTGCATTCACATCCGCGACGTTAGCAGCCGATTTATCAGCGCTAACTGGGTTGTCGTCGTGGTCCGCAGACACCGACTCGGAGTGCTTGCGCTTCGCAGAGAGTTGTTGAGTATTGCGATCCTGTGGGGACTACGCTATGAATCGGTGCTATGGAGGAATTGATAGTGGCTCACAGACGCTACAGATAATTGAGGAGTTTCAGGTTTCTGCAAGAGAGCGGGATCGATACCAAACTCGGCGAGAATGACCTCAGGCTGTTGATCAGCCGAATTCTCGCTAAGTTCGATGAGGACCTTGGCCTCGTCCTCGTCCTCGCTCTTGATGGTGAGGAGTCCACCAAATGTGTCGCTGTGATTCGAAGAGACCAGACCAAACTTCTCGCCGCTTTGAATATTACCAAGAGTGGGCCGAATCAACGCAGATACATCCGACTGGGCCTTGGCCGCAGAGAGCTGAATACTGTTGAACAGGAAAGATGTCTGGTTCACCAGACGCGTATGATGTGAACCAAATGTGGAACAAACGAATGCGTGGCTGCCGGCGTTCCCGGCTTACGCGAGGACGCGATACGAAGGTTACGCCGCAGAGCGAAGTCATGGCAAAGACCGTTCTGAAGCTCGATGCCGCTGGCAACAGCCCTCTGTAGACCATTCCAACCTTTATGCGAGCCTTCGATTCGGCTTCCATCAGACGCGATGTCCTGACGGTTACGCGACAAACATCCCTTGCGGAGATGCTTGAGCTGCGCTGCGTGAACCTAGCAGGTGGGTTAAATCACGAAAATTGATTGAGAGATGTGATTGGGACGTACCGCATGTGCAGCTGCAGACCATACCCCACCCATCCGTGAATACTTCTCATAAACCGCCACCATCTTCGTTTCCTTGCTCCTCTTTCGACCAGTACTGTGCTGGTGCATCTTTCTCGGCCGATTTCTTGAGGACCGCGTTACGAATGTCGACTGCGACTGCTCCGCGTCGAGGATTCTGGGTGCCGTTGAGAATTGCAGCAAGATATCTGGATTGAATCAGTTGACTGTGTTTGAACGAGTTAAGACACGTACCGCATCATGAAATGGTACACATCCAGACATATTTGAAGATCGGGCATTGCTTTATGCGGCCTCCTTCTCAATCTTACAGCAGTCGTCAGAGACGAGCATTGAGGGTAGCTCAACACCGAGCTCCTCGCAGCGTTTTTTGATGCCTTCGAGAACTCGAAGAGCTCAGCAGGCGATGCTGACTGGCAGAACCCAACATATTTATCAGTGTACTATTACGATTCGTAGACTGTGACGCACCCAAGCGATGATCTCGTTGAGCTCGTTTATAATACTTAGGATTCCGCCTTTCATCAATTTGGTTCGAGCTTTTGTCGTGTCGACAACGGTCGCCTTTCCGGCTACTTTGAATGTATTGTCGGTGCTCAAACAGATACCTATGAGTTGTATATTTTAGCAAGTCGGTTGACAGGTCTAGTCAATACGTACCTGGATTGAGATTTTTAAGGTATTCGGTTGACTCCTCGCTCCGAGTCCGGTCAATGAAACCCATGTAGATGTCTCGTATGAAGTCGTCAGTGATTGATGTGTCGTTATAGCCTTGTTCGGTGGGCGGCGAAATCGGACTGAATGTACGAGGGAATGTGAGAGTGCCTGGTTTGAAATTCTCTTCCTGATAAGCGCGAAGGAATTCTAGCGAGTATTCATGGTACTCGAGCAAATGAAGCTCTAATGGGTATGATAAGCAAATAGTTTGAACGTGTTCGCAGCCCGACATACGTTTGATATTTTCTGCAAGACCACCCGATGTTGTGGAGGGTCTGAACTCGACAATAATATCGAAAAGCTCGCGCGTAACTGCAGAGCGACTCGTGAAGTATGGAATCCCGCCTGCATAAGTTAAATGTCAGCAGAAGTTGAGGAAACAGCCAGGGAAAGAAAAGAAAGCAACAGAAGCACGCACGGGGAATCTCCCAATGTTCCCAGTTCTTCCAAAACACTTGGTTGGTCGTCACGAAGCTACGGCTCTTCGTGCCCGTCCCACCGGAATCTGGGATGCAATCCTTGTGTCGCAGTTGATACCCCAGAGCTGTTTCCTCACGGCGTACACCATGAACTTCACGCGATCCGGTACCGTTCCACGAATCCAGGCAACATCATCAGATCCGCAGTGCGGACACTTTGTGAGCAGCGGGTAGAAGAAAGGATGGACTATGTTGATGGGGCGGAGGTAGGCAATTTCTGGCCTAGTGCTGCCTCCTCGGCGGCGTACATCAATTAACGAAGGCGGAGTAAATCTCGGTCCGGTAGATGGGAATAGAAGGCTTGAGTGTCTTTGGTTTGGGAACTGTATTCGAGTTTTTGGTCGTTCTAGTGGGGCGCGTCTCGGTGTAGAGGAATGCGACATATTCTGCGACGTGCGCTTCAAATTCTAATTGAGGCTGATACTGCGATTGTTTTTTCTCTGTTTTTGGTCCACGATGCGACGCGTTTCGCTACCTGTGATGTGGCGAAGATAAGTGGCAGCCTCGGAAGGAGAGAGGCCGCGCTGGACATTTGCCTTGTACTCGTCTTCAAATTTCTTGCGCTTTCCGGGCCTCCTGCGCAGCTACAAGAATTGCTAAAACCACGGGAGGATCAAAGGATGCCATGGATGAGGGAGGACAAAGACAAGGGAAGGAGGGAAAGGAGCTGTCTCACTCGCTTGTGGTCGTCGACCCTGCGCCGATCACCTTTGTCATTGATGGCGGGGTCGCACACAAGCTCTGGCACCGCTGAGCAGGTTGATGAAATGGAAATACCTAGATATAGCAGCAGGCGGCGGGCCGAGTCAATCCCTCACGCGCTTTGGAAGCATCGAAATTTCGTGTTTTGAATATTATCTGAGTACAAACTATCATACGAAGATCTGGCAAACAATGTCAGGTTCCAGCGCAAAACACAAAGAGATTTTCGACCTACAAAGAACCACTTTTCCCTAAATAATAACAGCAGAAGAGTTGTCAATCACGGTGTTTCAGAACAAAGAAAACTACGGCAGTAGAATCTGCTTTGCATTTGGGTGTTGGTGCTTCACAGGGAGGAGATAGAGGAAATGAGAGGATCTAGAGGTTAAGACAGCGGTCAGTACTGACGGATTGAGCCTCGTAGGTACTGCAAACAATCCTTTCGAATCCTCGACACTTTACGAGATCATAAGCGAAATGAATCGCTTATCATGGCGGCCAAAAACCGGCCAGAACGCGGCAGAGCGAGGACTCCGGGTACCCTCTCCCTACATTTGACAAGGTCAATTTTAGCACCGTGAATTCGACAAGGTAATTCAAAATCAATACTTACGACCCGAACCGACTTTCCGAGGGATTGCGAGGGATTGACACATGCAGATTCAAGTTGTCTCGTCACTATCCGAGCTGCTTTTACAGCAGAGAAGGTCAACAATGGACTGGGAGCCGTGGAGAATCATCACTACAACAAACTTTCAGCGAAGCAAGATATGAGAGAGAGAGAGGTAGGAAAAAGACAGCTTGGTCCCCGGTTGAGAGTCTAAGACGGCCAGACATGAGGCAAATAGGAGGAGATGGCAGATACTGAGGAATATACAGCGGAGAAAGGCTTGCTTGGACGATGGAAGAATTCAAAAACACAATATAGCACATATTGGATAAATTGGATGGCTTGAACCAAAGACGCGTCTAAACGAAGGTATTAAGCCGAGAAGTGTTTGGCCCCGCCTCTTTTCGGGTCACTTTTCGTCATTTTTGTCGCGTCGCTTGGGCCGAGGAAACATGCTCGAGTGTGTGTTTACTGTCGAGAGTCTGTATATTGCTGAGAGAGACTTGTCGGGGCTACTTAGATCACTGAGTGCTTCCTGTATGCTGTCTGGGTATCTTCTCTTCTTGCATGCATGCGGGGCCTGGCCTGTTTCGAGTCTGCTTCGGTGGTGGGAGTTGGGTGGGAGGTGATCAAGAGGTGTTGATGGTGGTGCACACGGTGCACAGTGCCTTCATTTGGTCTCGTCGGTCATTTTCGGTCTCAACTCGGTCTCTCGCTCATTTTCGGTCGCAATCGGTCTCAGCGTTGATGCCATCAAACCCCTTGACACAGCGGGGTTGCCACTTGAGAAAAATCCGTCATTTCAAGGGCTTCAAGACGTCCGGAACGGCCTCTCCTGGCCAAGGGCTTCCCGATTGAGATTGTGATCGGAGGCCAGGGATTCCGTTGAAAACCTACCTCTCAGACACCTTTGCAAGCACTTAGGCGCGCGTTGGCGCTTAAGGTCCGTGTATGAGAAAAATTGGTGACGCTCAAGCCGGCTATCAGCTTCGGAACTCACGTCTACGGCACAGTGGTGCGCAACCCGACTCCGGCATATTCACTCGTACTACTTGTACCTGTCGACCATCTAGCCAGCGACTCGTCAAGTAACTATCAACCATGAAATACGGGATCGCGTACAGGTTTGCTTTCCCGCCACGTCTGCCAGTGACACTGTGATTCTCATTCATGCATCCACCATACCTCAGGCTCTGTCATCGTCCCTCATCAATATCTATCAATATTAATCCAGCTAAATTTCTACCTAACGAGCGTGTACCAACTTCTACGGTCCCCTGATCTTCAACTTATCTTTCTTCCTTTGGTATATCATTGGACCGTTCCTTCTAAGTGATTCGGTGAGTTGACTTTGTTCAATACCGTTTCGGCGCGTTGTTTACTGGCCGTTTTCAATTGGCTAATACATACTATACTCTCTTGCCTTCAAGTCTTGAAGTCTTCCTAGTGTAGGCTCTTATGCTAAGGTGTGTTCCATTCCATTCCATCTTCTCCAACTTGATTGACTTTATCTCTTTTTCATTATGGTTGTGCTCTTCAGCGCCGGTAGTAAGATTCGCTTTGTCTTTTTTCCTCTTGTCGTTCACATTCAGTTTTCATTTGTTTCTGTTTTGCTCAGCCTGGGTTCTTTTCACTGACTCAACGCCTTATTTACATTCCGTACATCAAATTCGAACCGGCACGCCCTTCTGGTATTCACTTCGTTCACTCACCCTTGTTTAAATGCTGACTTTCTGAGTTTCAGATTGAGAACGGCGGCAATTCAGGTGCGAGGGCGAGAATATCGTCGGTGTGGTTGATTTTGAGGTTAGCGTTGGGGGCGGCGGCAGGCGGCGAGGCAAGCGCACAAAGCGGAGCATCGAAGGACTCGGTAGCAGCGGGATTAGTGCTCAGTAACAGTTAGGTGGTGCTTGTGGACGTTGTCAGAGTGGTAATGATATTGGATTAATGATTTTTACTTGGGGCAACACGAATTAATCTAAGTACTACAAATCAAAACGAAGCTACATGTGCTGACTGGACGAGAAAGTAGTTTCGGTATCAGCAAGAGAGTCGATACGGAGGTAGGCAACACCGTCATGATTGACCATGAGGTTGTCGGGGATCTGGTCTGCCGCTGGATAGCATAACCAGAGAAAAGTTTGAACAGTACCGCACCATTGACTGAAATGATTCGACCCGGCTGCTGGAGCATGAGTGAGAATGCTTCGTCCTCGACATTCAGGCTCCCATGATTCTGCTCAATCAGGACTTTCTCGTACAAGTCGCGGATGGCCACGAGGAATAGAAGAGGATGGAATTCCGAACCCGTGGTGAATATTCCAGTGGGTTGCGGCCACGGTGCTGAGTTGTCGTCAGTGCTCTTCTGCTTGAAGCCGTCAGAGCAATGCCCCTTCTTGTGGTTTTCAGGCGCTTTGTTGGGGCCGGGGTACATGACTTTGTTGCAGCGCAAACAAGCAGCCACTTTGCGAGGCTGAAACAGTAGGATGAACAATTGTCGACCGGAACCTGATAATCAGTCACTTACCGATTTTCCCTCCGTTTTCAAGTTCCCACCTTCCGAGCTTGTCAATGGCTTGATAAGTTGAACGGCATAGCAATGCTCCTTCCAATATTCCACTTTGCCGCTAGTGCGAGCTGAAGAATAAATGTAATCATCGTCAGTGGTTCACAACGGAGCTGCAAATGCAACCTACCAACGAAGTCGTTAGTTGCGATACGCTCGAGCACCATGCGTTCGATCTCCCTCCCAATTTACTGATAAGAGCACGCGGCGCCTTTGAAACCGCACCAGATATCCCGTCCTTTTGAACTTGACCTTGCTTTAGTAAGGTCCTTTCAGGTGACAATTCAACCCCGAAACCTGCCAAAAACAAACAACCACAAACAGTTTTCCTACCAAAACAGGCAAAACACACTGCCCAGAAGGGCTAATTGCCAAAACAGAGCAGTCCCAAACAAGGCTGCATGCCAAAACAGGCAAGAGCTGTTGCCCAGAAAGGCTATTGCCAAAACAGAGCAGTCCCAAACAAGGCTGCATGCCAAAACAGGCAAGAGCTGTTGCCCAGAAAGGCTGACTGCCAGAACAGGTCAGGCCAGAAGGAGTCAAATCCGGTGCCGAGATGCATGTCTGCTAAATTGGGTCGAAACCAAACATGTACAAACATTAGAGCGACCCCAGCAGGTCGATATTCCCTGTCTGCAGGAAACAAACATGTACAAACATTAGAGCGACCCCAGCAGGTCGATATTCCCTGTCTGCCAGGAACAAACATGTACAAACATTAGAGCGACCCAAGCAGGTCGATATTCCCTGTCTGCCAGGAACAAACATGTACAAACATTAGAGCGACCCCAGCAGGTCGATATTCCCTGTCTGCCAGGAACAAACATGGTCAAACATCGTGTCAGAGTCACGCGCGTCCTTTTCTCCTCCTCAGTACAGCGAAGCTCTTCAGACTTGCAATGACTTCTTCCTCTTGTTCTCGTCAGTAATAAATAAACATACCGGTAATAACGGATCGTTCGAAGCTTGGTTCGAAGCTCGCCTTACCTAACACTCTATCTAAATTAAGTTCACGCGTCCACCATTAGTGGCACACGCGTCTTGCATTGTCTCCGCTTGCTAATTTCTTCGCTTCAAGTCTTCAAACTCACAGACGGTCATGTCTCAGGGCGCTGAACCCAACTCTCGCGACGAAGAGATGGAACATCCACCGTCTGTCGACACCGTAACCGCATGTGCGCTCCCTGACTTTTTCCAGACACTTGTCCTTCACTTCGGGACAGCTTCAAACAAACTGGAATCTCGTTCGGTGCGTCTTCCTTTACAGCTAGTCCAGTTACTTCAGTGCTCCTGACCTTCTTAGTCTCCATATGAACTCACCGTGTTTCGAGTATCCCATGGAACGCCCTATCACGGAAACGTCGTCTCAAACCATGCGATTCACATCGAACTCGTCCCCACTTCTCATTCAAGCCCCGCATGAATCTCGAAACCCACATGTATCCGTCCTGGAAGCCCGTATTCGCAAATGGATGCCCATAGGCGAAGCTGCAGTGTCTGCCTACGAACAGCAGGTCCAAAAAATGGAAAGAGACTTGCTCCTAGCGAAAATGAAGCTAGGATGGGCAAAAGTTATTGTTACAGGCATAGAATCTGCGTTACATCCCATTTCTCGTGTTCCATTGGAGATATGGATTCACATCTTTACTTGGGCATACGGTCACGAAAACGAATGGCCTGTCGTGTCCTTAACCGACTTGAGTCAGGTCTGCAGGCACTGGAGACAGATGCTGACCAACTCCGCAGCTGCCTCTCTTTGGAATCCTCTGCATCTGGGTGCCGGTGATTCTCTCGACAAGAAGTCGAAAAAACTTCAGTATATCGCGGCTTCCGCCATTGTCGACGTCATTATGCCCACCGAACGGTCGCAACTGAACGAGAAGCTCCTGGTGACTATCTTTCGCCAACCGCTTCAGGATGCACCCATTCCTCGCATTCGGAACCTAGCTCTTCACGATTTCTATTCTCCGTCCGGCTACCTGGCACGATCCTTTTTTCATCAAACTGCGCCCCTTCCTGACATCGCCAATCTTTACGTCGTCGGACCTCCATGGAATACAGGACGTTACCCTTCCACACAAGGCCTGCCCCACTGGGCCACGGATTTGGAGGAAAGGAATCTCCAACCTGAAATCCACATCGAATCTGAAATGCAGTCCTTGACTTTGATTCAAACTTTCGAACCTGACCGCCGACTTCATATCTCTTGGTCTTCTTTGACTGTCTACGCCGAACTCAACACGGCTCGCGCTGATGGGATGCTCCCCGCGTCGCATTTACAGCGTCTCTCGTCCCTCACCAAACTCTCTTTGGGAGGAGTTTTCTTGCCGATCGGTGCGGATCACGTCAAATTGCTTAGTCTGTCGTGTTTTGAATACATAGTTCCTTGGAAGTGGATTTCCGGGTCCACGACATTTCAAGGAATCGATTGCCCTAACCTGACTGAGTTGCACCTTTCAGGAAGCTCGGACAGGACCTTGCACGTCACGGAAGCTAGCCATCGATTTCACCAGGACCTAGACGAATTCCTTCCCCGTTGCCCGCTCCTCCAGACTTTGGAAATTTCCCTTCCGGTCCCCTACTCCTTATCCGTCCTGCTTTCCCACCTCCGATCCTGTCCCTCTCTCCTTCGACTGGATCTCGGTACCTGTCACACAGAGTGTGTCAACGAAATGTTCTTCCGGGAGTTGTGCGACCTCTCCTTGATTCTAAATCTTCGCTTCTTGAGATTATCTGAGAGCGGGTACTCGAGAAGTCAAGCGAGCGCTATGGACGAAATCGGTTCCGAAGTGACAGTGATGCAAATGATCAGAACACGCTTCAAAAATAAATTGCAGTTTCTTTCCTTTATCCCCAAAGCCCAGGAGAGAAGGTGGCGTGCTGAACGTACCATACAGGAGTGGGAGCCAGAGTTTTCATCCAAATGGGACGATCCTCTTGGTCATGCCACGGGCTTTGAATGGAGTCTACCCCATGCAGCGCGACTAGCTATAGAACACTTCATGGCAACCCAAGCCACACGGACCATCGAACTTATGCCAGTATAAACTCTGCCAGGCTAGTCACGCGCATTGAGTGTAGTTTTCGTCAAAAGGATTACAACCCGTTTACCTTCGCTCCGATAAGTACTATACCTTGGGACCGTATGCGCTGTTTGTTTGCTCTCTTACAAATTCTCGTCCTTACACACAATTCGCTGATCTCTGAGTGTAACCGCCTTTCAAATGCACATTCTATCACTTCAACTGACTACGCGCATACTTCGTTGCTTTCCATCAATTGAGTCTATGTCTTTTCGCTTCCGTCTCCGTCTCTTCGTATGACATCGATGCCCTTCGCTTACGCGTCTCTAGCGGCACCACTTTCGACATGCTGTTATCGCTATGACCTACGGTCCAGTTAGTCCTTCACTGTCTCGACGGCAGAGGCTGTCGTTGCTTACCGGCGCTCTCCCAACTTGACTCGCTGGTGCTCTGGCTTCCTTCAAAAGAAGAGGAAGACCCCGCGCGTCCGAGCTTATATTCCTCCTCGGAGTTGCTGCTGGATGAGTAGATAGTGTCACCGGACGAGTAGTCTGTGGCGACACCATCGGCTCCATAACTTCCAAAGTGACCGTCATCCTTCACAATGTCCGTGACTTGAACGTCCTGCAACGAAACAGACAAAGGGCCTTTGAAGTCGATATCCCATAATGCGCCGTAAGGATCGCTGCTCGGACTCAAGTTCATTGCGTTCTCCATGAATGCAGCGACCTCCACTGCCCTTCCATCCGTGGGATTGAAATAGTCAGTCGGATACGTGTACGGCGGATAAACAGAGGCCATCCCATTGTACTCCGCGTCTGACAGACCGGGAGTTTGCACGTGCACCGATGCAGTATCCGAAGAGCCCCCAGATCCGACGGTCGTGCTCGTATGGCTGTGAGTGGATGCGTCGCTGCGTTGAAGCTACAAACATGGAGTAGAATCAATCAGTGTCCCGATCGCGCGTAACATAAACTTTACGTCGTTCGGGGCCACTACGTACGCCCCACTGTCATGCGTTGTGCCTCTTTTCACCGTCGCATCGTTCAGCTCCTTGTTGTATATCGACTCGCCTGTCCACAAATAGTCATTGCCTTGGGGATTCAACGAGTTCCTCTAGAGAGAAAGAACGTCACTGGTACCGACATAGCACGAAACTACGAGCATGGAATTCCTTACCTCGTTGTATGAATTCATTGCCGAGACAAAAAGTTCTGTTCCCAAAGTGGCATTTCCATGTAGGCCCACCTAAACACGTTCCGTTGTTAATGCTCTGCATAGACATGAATTTAACAGACATACCTGTTCCGATGGTCCGCTTCGAGGTCTCTCTTTCTCGCTTTCGCTCGAGTGAGCGGTGTGGGGCCAGCCCTGGAGCAGCTCGCTCTTGCAATGAACTCGACGTTATCGCTCTGCAACCAGTCTGCTCTACCGGACAATCGCTCACTTTGTTATATTCGCCAGTCGCTGACATAACCTGTGCTGTTCCCGGAATACCCAACGGAGCTACGGTCTTCTAAAGATGTTCCTCGTTATTGTCCTGTATGGCATGAACTTGAACAACCCGCCTCTTCTGCTCGGTAGACGACTGGTATGGTTTCCGCGTTCGCCGGCACATAGAACTTCCCGTCTTCACGCGCACCTTCACGGGCGGATCGGTGCCCGTCTTCCTGACTTGCACTGACCTGTGCGAACCCGTTGTTAACGTCGTTCAGCTCTGTTGACCAATTACTCACTTTATCGCCCGCTGCAGCACGCGACTGAGATCTCACTATCCCAGCCTCGCCGTGCCCTCGCTTTGAATGACGCGTGACACGACTTTGAGGTCGAGTGATGTTCGCTGCAGTCTCCATCGACTGAACACTCTGGCCTGTGCTGTGAACGGCAATTCCAGCGTTATCTCTAATCCTGCTCGGAGGCCTGACGGCATTCCTCTGCAGCGAGCCCGCATCCATCTAACAGACCCGTCCTTTCGGCACTTGCACAAACGGACTCTGCGACGAAAACGCACCTGGCCCTGTCTTTCATATCCGTCCACGTCACGAAAAACGTTGCCTAACTTTGTACGGCGATAGGCCTGATCGTTCGCCGTCCCGTCCAAGCTTCGCTGCATAGGAGTAAATGGCGTTGAGGCCCTTCGCCCATGCAAGCCCGTGGAAACGGAGGTTGCCTGACAACATCCTACTGTCAATTTTCGTATAGGTCACTACCCTACCGGAAACGCACCTCCTCCGGCACTTGGCTGGAGGGCCTGGTGATGTCCCTGGAAAAATCTACGGAAAACACGTCCTGGTGCCGCTGATTCGCAGGGACCTGATAAGTGTTTCGATGCAGGCGACTTGCAGGTCGAGAAGCGGCTGTTCCACTTGCAAGCGAAGGTGATTTCACCTGCGTAAACCTCTTCTCAGTACTCGCCACACAAAATACTGCACCACACCGACCTCTCCATGTCGGCTACTCGGCGCTCTGACGATACCGTTACCTATGTTGCCGTGTCCCGGGAAAGGAGAGCCTGGGTGTTGGCCGTCTTTGTACACTCGAGTGCGCGCAACTTCGACACGACCGTCTCGCTCTCCGAATATCTGACACGGGTCAGTCTCCGCCGAAAATCCATGTCGATGGAAGATCGCAAGCACCTGTTGTCTGTCGCCGACAGACACCGTTTCGTTCCCGTTCCCGAACTCCAACATGGCGTGCAACGATCCGCGAGACTGTGGCCTTTGATCGTGCTGATCAGACTGCGAAAAGTTGCCGATCTGCTGAATATGAGATAGGTGGCAAGTGCGCATAACATGTTTAAATTTACATGGTTGTCTCGGGCTTTAACTGGAGAGCGAGGAACCGGCATATGCGTTTCTACCGCTGCCCGCATGCGGTGCCCCGCGTCGTCCTCTAGTTGAAGGACATTCGAAGGCTCGCTCGGAGTCGGCCTTCGGCTAGTGGCCTTGCCAGCAGTACTACGTGCGTGTGCTCCGTTCAACGGTCTCCCTCCCCCCTTCCTCGCCTGCTTCGTCCGTAAACACCTCTCTTTAGTATGGATGGCCATGTAAGTCGGCTTACCTTGCCAGAACTGCGCCGCCCTTGTCCCTGACTGGAGGCAGTCGACAGCTCCTTTCCCCGGCTTGCCAGCGCCATGTCCTGCTGGGTGACGTTGTCAAAGGTGAAGTCGGGCGAACTCGACGCCGGTTGGAGGCCGAACTGTCTGCGCTGAGTACCAACCACTTGTGATTTGAAAAACCTACCAGAGACTGTCCGTGACCGACAGGAGGCGTTTGTAACACGCGCTCCGGTAGCTTACTTAATGACCGGCTGGGATCGTTGGGTGCGTTCGGCATCGCCACGAATCCACCTTTATGGACTTTATCCTCTTCACGAACCGTGATATGAATTCTCGTTCAAAATTTGACTTCGTAGTAACCTACCTGAGGACCCTGGTACTGCATAAACTTCCATCCGTTTACCGGAAGTTGCGTTTGTACTGGTTTTGTACTCAAGATCCTGGCGATGGAAGTCTGTGCCGGATGGACGAGCTCCTGCGCTGCCTTCAGCAGTGCGCGTAGCACCTGAACCTCCATGACTTCCACTGTCTTCATTTAAATGCAGAACGTGCGCGGAAATAGTAGCGCTTACAAGCCAAGGAGATTGCTGGAGTGAACACGCCATTGATCTCTTTGTTAATCGAAATGGCACTGGCCGACACAGTGACCATCACAATGGAACCAGACAGCGAGCTCCTCAGAAGGCTGAAGGGTATGCGGTGACCCCTGACGTCGAACGCCACATAATCTCTGAGACGAAAATTGCTGGACAGAGCCGTACGGAAACGGTCGAGCACATCCGGATTGGATATCTTCAAATCGTCTAAAGTGACCGCACCTGCTGTCCGTAAGTGTCTTGCAACAAGAATACCTCCGAACCTCACCGTTGGGCTCCTCGCCTTCATGCAACCAAACGCGTCCTCCGACCCGCAAACATTTCTGTCCGTCGACAAGGTCCCACCCATTGAAAACGGGCTTTCCTCCTGCCGTGGCGCTGACTATGTCCTCCACTCCCCTCAGGCACTCCTCCTGCACTCCTACGAAGCCCTCGTCGTCTGTGTGAACTGATCAAGCCCACCAAACGTGATCGACGCTGAAGTTACTTACCGCAGGGCCCCACTGTACCCCACCTTTTCGCCTTCACCACTTCGGGGTTCGCAGGGCCAGCGCTCCCGCCCCCCCCCAAAGCCTGTGCTTCGAACAAGCCTACAACAATAAGGGGAATCACGGGCGGTAGCGTGTTAGGTTCGGTCGGGACAGCTGCGCGAAGCGTCTTCCAGCGCTCATGGCCCTTTCCCCAACCGGCAACTCGTAGGATGTCGGTTCGTCCAGCGTAATATTCACTGCCCCTAATACACGAGAGGACGCCCTGTAACTGCGCGGCAGAGTAGTTCGAAAAGTCGACGCGCTCTGAGCGGAATGTTCTATTGTCTATGTCAACGTCCATTCGACAGGAAGCCAAGTGGTATGAAGCAATGGCGAACCTGCAGTCCTGGACCCTACAGTTATATACTTACTGTGGTGGTACGGCAAGCAGGAAAGTGATCTTTGTTTCACTCTAAAATAAGCGACTTGAGCCAGAAATGGTCATGAAGAGAGAGTTACGCAAACTGGCGCATCGCTGCTCTTCTTGCCAGCAAACGTTGCCAAAAAAGTTACTTCGAGCGGCCGCTTAAGGACGAGATCGGCTGTTTATTTCCTTTTTGGGCCATAATCCAATGTTCTCGCCAAATGCTTCTCTTGTTTCGGGTCCGTGGCCTTGACTTGTATGTTCTACAAATTGAGGTCGAGCGACGAGCTCGTTGCGACGCACTGACGAATAAGGCATCGACTCTTATGCGGTTTCTCCGGTCCAACTTGAGCAATCGACTCGGCGAAAGAGACCATAACTGGTAGGTACCTTCAAGCAGTGCTGCATAAAGGCTTCAGTAAATGCGCTGCTCGCCATGGACTTCCCCCGAGCCCGTCTATACCAGTCGTCCATTAAAGACGCTTTCGCTCGTGGTCTGCGAACCACAGCTACTACTGTGCCAGCGGTTGATCCCAGCCCCTCCCACGCTTTGCAAACCGATCCGTTCGAAAATTATCGCCGCTTCACAAAGGATAGCGGCACCAGATCGCACCTTGCAATCGACGTTGACGTATGGCATGCACTACCATCAATTGAAGTGCACTCTTCAGCCGAAAACAGTCCCGTCCACGGCGACGCAGCTGAGGGCGCCACGAATGCCATTCTCAGGAACGCGCACCTTCCTCCTCTCCCCCCCACCGACTACATCGAATACGGCGGCGACCCAGAGCACGACATTGCCGAACTTTTCACTTGCTCAATATGTTGGGAAACATTCAACCTTCCTGTCGTGTGAGTTACATGCCGCTGCGCGTGCAGACACGAATTCTCACTTCGGTAGACTCTTGTGCGTGCACGTCTTCTGCGACGCTTGCATGGCTAGAGCGATGGAACGCGCTGGCACATGTCCTCTCTGTCGTGGAGAGATAACCGAGAATCCCATCCAAGATGAGCTCTTTGAAAGGGAATTAGCGCGCGCAATAGCGGAAAACGACGTAGAGGCACCGACTTCCCGTACTCGTATCCCTCCTTATGTCTGGCCACACGTCATGTCAGGTCCCACCTACAATGTAGAATAAGTTGTGAATACAGATTCTCTACGTCAGAACTTTAAGCGAGCGGTCTGTTTCCACGCACTTTTTCGTCCGTCAATGGTCGCTCGCCGTACCTTGCCTCGCTCGTGGATTGCGCGTCGTGTACCGCGATCACAAGGAAAAGACACTGGGGTCTCGCCTTCGTAGACAGACAACACGCCTGGCTGTCTCTTCCTGACGTTGCATCGAAGCTTTTCGCCTTGACCGTATCTTCTGATGTTGGACGTGAGAGACACCTTTTCAACTTGTAGCGCCTGCGAGGGAGGACACGGCCTGTTGGTGCGCGACCGGATTTGCTTTGGTGGGCTCCTCCTACCTGCGATGTTTCCTTCAATGGCCAGCCGTACCCACGCCAGGCACGAAATGTTCTCTTCACATAGACGCGCTTTCAGTTCGCCGCAAGGAGAAGAAATTTAAGAAAGGATCGCGCTGCGATGTCGCTGACCACTCACCCGCCTATGCATTGAACTCTCTACGTCGATCCTTCCGTCGACTTGCCACCAATTTCGCACCCTCACAGTTTTCGTCTCTGCAGTGAAGAATTTTGCCTGCTCGTGGCTAGCGTCCAAACTCAGTGCAACGCGCATTTTCGATTCTTTGATAATTTGTGTGCGCTTCTTGACGGTGCCTTCGATGGTCAAGTACTTTGTGTTTGCGTTCCATGCATCAGCAAATAACCGCGCGTCTTGGTACGAGGAGCGTGTGTGTTGCAGGAGCTGTCCCTTCAGGTCCTCCTAGAAGGGAGACGACATTAAGACAAGTTCTAGTCGTGACCGAAACGCTCAGCGAGTTCGAGGTGCTGCTCCATTGCACCGTCCTGCTTTTGACTTGCAAATAGTTGCTATACCGGCGCACATCTCCTGCTGGTCCGATCTGGTCTCCACATAGCTACTTCGTCCTCTTCAACAGACGCCTCGCACTTTGATTCTCAGTATGCACGTCCAGATCATTTCACGGACTCAGAAGACCAAAGACTTTTCGATCCCTCCCTTGCGAACACTTTGGCTGGCAACAAAGTCACCTAACAGAACGTCCTTTGAGCTTGTACTTGACTCTCGCGTTGCGGCTGAATTCTGGCGGAATTTGCGGGACCTTCGAATCTGTTGCGTGTCGTGCAAAGAAGTCGCAGATTGGAAGTTGCAGATACTGTCTTGCCTTCGAGAAGTTCGCCCCAAAGTAACTGTTGGCTGCATTCTTCGGCCTGCTGGTCGCTGCGAGCAAGTGCGGAGATTCA
The DNA here is from genome assembly GCA_037176885.1 of Favolaschia claudopus. NCBI lineage: Eukaryota > Fungi > Basidiomycota > Agaricomycetes > Agaricales > Mycenaceae > Favolaschia > Favolaschia claudopus. The sequence goes on from JAWWNJ010000306.1 coordinate 33,794, forward strand.
AATTTAATTCAATCGGCAGCGAGCGTTTATCACGTGTGCCTAGTCTCGTGACCAGACTCTTATGACATCCCAAAAGGAACCCTGTCATAAGAGTCTGGAACAATCAGCGGCTGTCGAACCGTACCCTTGAGCTATCAAAATTGATCGAATTTTCACACAGTATGTAGCCTCCTCGGAGCCTCTTCCGAACTTCCGGATAACTTTCTCACGGGTTTGCCTGACCTTCGGCGCGTGTTTAAAGCGTGTTTTCGACGCGTTTTTGAGTCCTTGTCTTCTACCAAAGCGCACAAAACCCTTGCCTTTAGCTCTACAAAGTCTCTGTGCAGAAATATGGACTCAAATTCCTCAGATATCCGACTTACATCTCGTACACATACAAGATCTACATCTACATCCAGTGTTACTTCCTCTGTGTCTACTCCATTGCGTCCAAGTGGGCTTCGGGCTATGTCTACAAGCTTTGATTCTCCTGTGAATCCTCTAGCTCCTGTTTCAACTCCCAAACAATTTAGACATGGCTTTGAAGCTAAACCAAAAGCTTTATCTTTCAAACCATATTCTTTGAATAGCCCAGGCACTCCCGCTCAAGCAGCTTTTGTATCAGCACAGAATACTGCCTTACCGGATATTCTAACTCTGGATCCTGATCAATGGACTGAGATTGCAAGGGAGGCTAGGCTCATACCTGAACAAGCACAAGTTCGTTCTTTCCAGGTTCAAGTCTGTAATGCAATCTTGATGCGGAAAGGGGATTGTGTGGTGATATCAGCCACTGGCTCTGGCAAATCACTTACTTGGACACTCCCTCTTGCTGCGAGAAAACAAGGGATTTCCCTTGTTATTACACCTTTTACAAGTCTTGGATTGGAAGGTGAACTCCTGTATGTTTAAGTTTACATCTCCCTCTGTGATACTACTAACAAATCAAGCAGAAGCAACACTGGAAATATATCTTCAAGGTTCATTTACTCAGAGCAGCACAGTCAACAAGACTATGAAGATATAGCTCAAGGTGATATGATGGTTGTCTATGTCTGCCCGGAAACACTGGAGAGCCCAGCGTTTGCCAGACTTTTACATTCAGATTCATGGAAGAAAAGATTGTCTGCGATATACCTTGATGAGGCACATCTTGTACACCAGGCACGAGGCTGGCGACCTTCATACTCTCGCATCTATCAACTACGAAACATAATTGGGCATGCCATTCCACTTATCTGCCTCTCTGCTACTTGTCCCGAAGCTTTTCGGATGTCCCTTATAACATATGCAGGGCTGCACTCGGACTACACATTGATCAATCTGGGGAACTTTCGCCCGGAATTGTCAATCATGATTATACCTATGGAGCATGATATCTCAAGCTTCCTGGATCTTGCCTTTGTATTTCCGCTTGGTTGTAGACTGGAAGATCTTGTTCGCACAATCATATTTTGTGATGATATTGATAGACTCACTGAAATGTTCTGGTGGGCATTTTTCCGTGTAGCCTATCTTCAGCTTCCAACACATGTTGTCGATATCATTCACTCTGGACTGTCAGCTCGACATCAAGAGATTGCATTACAAGATTTCCGAGATGGAAAAACAGTCGTACTTCTAGGTACTTCAAAAATCAGTGCTGGAATGAATTTCCCTGGGGTGCGCTGGGTAATACAGTTTGGATGTGATGGTCTCACAATTATTGATGGTGGTCAGCGTCGAGGAAGGGGAGGTAGAGACGGAGAGGATAAGACCAGTACTGGAATGTTTTTTGTGGAACCTAAGATGCTGAAGGATGTTACTGTTGAGCATCCAGGAGATCAAGATCCCGGAATGATTGAACTCCTTCAATCCCAAGAATGTGCTGAAAAAATAATGCAAAGACATCTTGAGAATCCTGGTGACTGTACTCGTGATTCTTCGTTGCCCTGTTGCAACCGTTGTGATCCAGATTTCCGGCCACCAAGGGAATATAAATGGATTGATGTCAACCCAGGCTTCACATCAGAGTCTACTGAAGTGAAAACAACGACTTCACAAAGAGAAGTAATCTATAACAAACTTGTTGAATGGAGACTTGATCACTGGAAGCAATACTGGAAGGATGACTGGCCAAATTACGGACCTAAATCACTTGTCTCTGATTCTGACTTGAATGAGATATCCACTCACACTAGCAAGATTTTCACTGTGCAAGATTTACAAAATTATACTCACATTGTTCATTGGGCACAATTGTCTACCCCTCTATTCATAGCTGTCCACAAAATTTGTGGCGAGTTGAATGTCTTGCCTGTGCAAGAAGTTGAAGAGCTGGATGAACCTTCTTTCGTTGCAGAGGAACCCACTCGGAAACGGAAACGAAAACGCAACTCTGAACAAATCCCTGAGAAACTGCAACATGGTGAAATGGTTATGATGGATCTATCACAAAGTACAAGCTAGACTACTAAACTATTCGTATTCGTTGTATGAATCAATATATTCTTGCATCAGTTCGTCCAATTGCTCCAGAAGTGAAAGCTGTGGCCCGAGCATTATCTTGCTCAAGTTCTTTTTCAAAGGTATCTTCCTCCTCGGAATCAACCTCTGTTGTAGATGTAGGTGCAAAGTCTTTTTCATGATAGCCAGGTGGTAATTCATTATAATGTCTGTTGCGTGATCGAAGTGAATGACGTTGCAGATGCTTTGCATGACCACCTTTAGGTCCTGCCAAACGGTGGAGGCCAGTTCTAAACAGATCAACAACTAAGTGGTTGGATCTTTTATCTTTCGCAAAATTGAAAATGTTTGCTCTAGAAAAATGCTCTAGAAGTAAAACAACATCTTTATGCTGCGAAACGTCTCTGTGTCGTTGATCTTGGTCAAATACACCCAGCTCATCATACACCTTTTCAGTCAACTCCTGTATGTGGCCAATGGCCGGAGTTATTTTCTCCAGCAAACCCGGTCTTGCATTGCTGCCATGTGCATGAGACTTGATTGACTTGTTGAATTGTTCGACTCGAATATCAGTCTCTTTGAAGGTGTTACGCTTTCCTTGGTTGTTCATGATCATACCTCCACGGAGTACATGTGCTGTTTCAGGAGGCCAGTCATGTATCAAGTTGTGAAGGAGCTCCATCAGTTCATTTGAATAGTTATAACTTCCTCCGGCATAGAACATGGGTGTCCAGTATTTCAACATTCTTTCAACTCGATCAGGATGACCATACTTGATAGCATCTCGCATTTCCATCATTGTCATAAGGTCATGCATCATAAGTACTGCATTTCCAGACTCTGTGCTTCCCAGTAATTTTTTGCGGTCTTCAGCTTCAAGTCGGTCAACAGAGGGAAGAAGAAATTGAGTGACTACCTGAGTGCATAAAGATCGGAATGCATCTGCAGTAAGTTTTGATTTTCGAAAATCAGAGGGATCATCAACATTGAGGATCACCATTGCTGCTCGTAGAACAAAGGCACGCAAAACAACATCAAAGAATCTGAGCCATGCATAGAAGTCAATTTTCTTCACATTCAAGTTACGATTGCTGGGAAGTCTTTCTAGCAAGCTTGCCAGACTGACTGAATCCTTTCCACCAGCTGTACCAAATGTATTCCGAGCCATATTTTGAATCTGATTCATACAAACATGCATGAGACCACTAATCACCGAGAAACTTTCAAGATGGTCAAAGCGGTTCTCAGAGCGATCAATAGCACGTTGATCTTGAGCTGCTCGATCTCGGGCAGTCGTAAGGCGATCACCTAGCAAAAAGGAATTATGTTCTTCAAAGAATGCTGCCGGCATCTTCAGGATATCCCGGAAGTAATGTTCAATGACAAGCATATTTCCTCGAGTTGAACCTTGTTCTTGATCATATGTTGGCAGAAAATACTCCTCACTTTTTTTGACAGGAAGTGGATTTAGCTCATGGAACGGACCCAACAGATTACGGTGAAGGGCAAGTGTTTCAACTTCTTCACCCAGGATGTGTGAAACATGGATTTCCGCATGTTTGGCAAACCAATGTTGATCTTCTGAGTTGGGAAGGATCTGCTCCAGAGAAATGGCAGGGTCGAGGTGATGTCTAGTTCCACTTGTTTGCGAAAATGTAAGAACATGAGAAAGCCTAGCAGCATCTGTTGGACCCGAGTCTGGAGGCAAATCAAGAACTACAAGAATGGCTGAAACCTGATCATGCGAGACATTGGCATGAGTGGCAGATTTTTCCCAAGCTTTTTCTACCCAATTGAAATTATCATAAGGCAAGAGACACATGCGAGTAGGATCATTGGCGATGATGCTAGCTAACCGAGTAGCATCCTTCGATATAGAAGCTATGGCGTTCAATTGATAATTATATGAAGTGCATAGTGCATAACGATTCATAGTTTGGACAAGACGTTTTGAGACTCGTCCATCCCAGAAAAGTAAGCAATTCATGGCCTGATGCAAATTGGTTTCTCTGCTCCGGCAATTCAAAAGCATGGAAGTGATCATTGTTCTAACCTGCAAAGTCTACAATAGATACAAAGTCTGAACTATGCCCGGAAACTTACCTTATCTGGATCTCGTTGTTGTCGTTCAGGGATTGAATCTGAATCTGGGCTCTGTTTACCAATGACTGCCCGTAGAATTGTCTGAAGGTGTGGGGCAGCACGCTCGTATATCATAGAAAGATGAGAAACAGAGAAAGAACGCAGATGTTGAATTTTCACAGAATGTGAAGCAAGACGAAGTGAGAGAGCATCTTCAGAAAATGCACCCTTTCGAGCTGTATCAGTCAAACGGCTGGCTTCTTTGACACAAAGATCTGTAGACTTTTCCATGATCCACTCAACAACTGCTGGGTCATCAAGTGGGTTATTTGTAAACATAACTTTGAGGATATGGGAGTAGCCATTTTGTCCAAGATAAGTGCCTCTCCTATTTTTAATTTCACTGTTCTCTGAAGTAAAGAGCTGTTCGAGAAAAAGCCGAAGAGAGAATCTGCTGAATTGATTTATGAACCGCAGCACCTGAATAGTTTTCTGAGCATCATCCAGCTTGGGAGCCCGAGAATTAGCTGCATAATTTTCATCATCATCAGAGGCTCCAAAGTCATGAGAAAGCACATCATCAGGGAGATCTATGTTTCGAAAGTGCCTGTCTGGAGGACTAGAAGTTGCCCCTACAGTGGTTGCTGCATCATGATCCTCCTCCATCGCAAAATCATCGGAATTCAATTCAATATGCTGAGGCCGAGTTCTATGCTTCCAGTCTCGGATATCTGAGGAATTTGAGTCCATATTTCTGCACAGAGACTTTGTAGAGCTAAAGGCAAGGGTTTTGTGCGCTTTGGTAGAAGACAAGGACTCAAAAACGCGTCGAAAACACGCTTTAAACACGCGCCGAAGGTCAGGCAAACCCGTGAGAAAGTTATCCGGAAGTTCGGAAGAGGCTCCGAGGAGGCTACATACTGTGTGAAAATTCGATCAATTTTGATAGCTCAAGGGTACGGTTCGACAGCCGCTGATTGTTCCAGACTCTTATGACAGGGTTCCTTTTGGGATGTCATAAGAGTCTGGTCACGAGACTAACGTGTGCCGACGACTTTCTGTGTCACTGATTTGAAGCACCTGGATAAGTGAAGGCAGAAAAACCAGAACCACGGTGCAAAGAATGGTGAAGGACAGCCACCGCCTATGTCTCCTCTCCCTCCCTCTGTGCGATGAGAAGAAGACTCAATGATTATTAGCCTCCCCCTCCTATCTACTCCAAACTTCAACGTGACCCGACATTGTGTGCCTAATTCTCGTACATGTCCTTTCTACTCCGTATAAAGCGGTGAATTTGAGCAGTTCGGATTCCTGCAACGTGCACCAAAGCGAAATAAAAGGCTGCTCTTCGCCATGAGCGAAAGAGACGGATCGATGTCCTGACCGACGTTTCCCATTCCACCCCACTTGATGTGCGCGAAACCTTTCAGTTCGTGAACAGACCTCCAACGGCCTGGACAAGACATCCCGCACGGCCTGTCCCAACCTGTAGTAGAAATCTGGAGGGTGATTGCGCCTGGAAATCGAGACGTTGTGCGGAAAAAACGGTGATACAACGGGTCGAAATATAGCGCATGCATCTGCTTTCTCCAGCCTTGTATGTGTTGTTGTTCCGACACATTTTTCAGGACCGGAGTGATGATTTCAGACGCCCCAATAGCGATCATCTGGTCCGTGTTCGGGGACGCAAAGAAGAGGGGACCAAGATTGCGTCGCAAGGAAAAGGTAATTGTCACCACCGATCCCTGCAAAACGTCAAGACCAGGACCTCGCTGATATTGCTGTTCAGCTCAACACGCACTGGCATGGAAGTATGACGGAATATCAGTCTCCACCCTCCAGTGGAAATATATGGCCCTGCACTCCAACTGCGATCCTCCAACACAAACCCAGACTCCTTGGTCATAAAGGTTTCCCAAGCATCGAAGTTCTCGTAGTAGCTTATCACGTTCAAGTTGTCGGGACGTGGCACATCGGACAGAGTGGACGCGACAGCCAACGCAACTGACCCTACGATCCAGCTGTGTGTTCGCTCCAACACTCGAAAAAAGCCCTCGAACAAAAAGCTATGGCCCTGTTCGTGAGACGGAGGAACGAAGCCTGGGCATTTGGTGAAAAAGGGGGACGTGTATCTATAGGTTCTGGACTTGAGATATTCCTTAGCATACATGCTGCACGCTCTGTCGACGTGCGAGAAGCGGAGAATGTCGATAAGAGCGAGAAAGCGCAGCATGTATAGGACGATGTCGGATTGACTCCAAAAGTCATGAGGAGGGAGGCGTTTTGTTTTGCGGTACGGCTGTACTCGAGTTTTCAGGGCTGGGCGGTGCTTAGGCATTGTGTGGAACGACACTAAAAGAAAGCGCCTTTTATTCGTCTCGCTGCGTTACGTGCGCACAACATTAACCATAACAATCCTACTCGTTCACGTCGTCTCTTTCGAAATTGGGCGAGATCGTTTCGAGGAATACCCTGTCAGGTAAGTCAGCGGGCAGCTCCCAAATTGAGCTGCGACTAACTTGGGAATGACCCATTCGAGAGCCAATATATCCGCCGGTTGTATGTCCACGAAAGGCCTGTTTCGGGACTTGCCACGCTTGAAAACCAAAACATTTCCTCTCCAGGCCCGGTCGAGACCGTCCACCGTTTTCATTATGTGGTAATTGACTGGATGGACGTCATTCCCAGTCGCATGCTGAGGCGCAACAACGACTGTGAACGAGTACTGGCATTCCCGCTCTTCATCCTTCGACTTGAAATTGAAGTCGAATACCCGCCCCTCCAGATCCACCCAAGCTTCTCCGCTCCCTCTTGACGTGTCGAACCACAGCTCTGCGTTTACTTGCGCAGCTGTCCGAGCTTGGCGCACGTCTCCCAGAAAAGGGACTCTAACCCACACCAGCTGTGATATGACAGGCCCGTCCGGAATGAGAATGGCGTGCACAGATTTCGCGCCCTCCTACTCTTGTTACAAACTGACTGAACGCTTTGGTCTGTCACGTACCATAAATTCGGAAAAAGCGACTTCCCTGGTCTCCGATATGTTATACCAATTCATTGGCGGAATGCCAGTGGAACTGCTCGGTGAGAAAGTGCTCATGACCAAGCCTGCGAGTACGACAACTTGGGAGCCATCCCTGTTTCCGACGTCTTTTATGGCCGTCCTCCTGTCGTCCACGCGCTTCGTCAGAAATGGGTCGAAAGCTCGGTCACCGCATCGTCTCCAAGTCCGTAAAAGGCACCTTATGTCAAAACTGCACCCTGCACACGGAGGGACATGTCGTAAACGCGACGACAGCCTAAAACGGAAACACGCTTAATGGAACCCGTAGATCGCTTGCCGTGACACTGTCGCTTGCCATATGTGGTAAGTAACCGTATCTGGTGGATCCTACTATCTTGGGGAGTCTTCACCTCACATCGTGGGTATTCCGTTCTTCGCCGTTAACTTCAGCTCACCGATGAGCGTGTCGGGAACAGTTCTCGCACATCCTTTCGCGTCCGTTGCAGTGCATAAAGCTGCAGTTTACGTCTGGTCCTGACAGTTGCCTTCTGTCATGCTCCCCGCTCTCAGTTGCCCTTTCCCTCCGTGGACTGCAGAACCACTCACACTTGATCAGATCGGCCGATTGCTAGAGGACCCTCAGATCACGGCCCTCGCTCGCTTGGCATACGGTATAGACTTCCACCGACCGAACTCGACCTATTGCGACGTCATGGACGAACCAACTGTCTTTACAGTAGACGGCTTGGTCGATCCTTGCATCTTCTTCCTATTTGGCCGGATAGAACAAGAACCTGTGAGGTTGAACATGTCAGATAAAGTATTCGCCGCTCATCTTGTACAGACGCTCCAGCATCCCCACCGCACCTTTATCCTCGGTTCGGGAACGGACGCTCGGGGCAGTATCAAGGCCTTGTTCGCCAAGCAAATAGAGGCAGTCGGCAGGCCAGTAGCTTGCGGTGCACGTTGTCTCCAAGTACATGCTTCTTTTGACCACTCGTAGACCGTAACTCACCGTCCCGCAGCTCCACAAAACGGCCTTTTCTGCAACAGAAGTCCACTCCTCGACCGGGCGGTGCGGAACTTACTTGGAAATACACACAGACCACCGAGGCGACGCTCCATGTCACGTATACCGCAGCATTGGGGAAGGAGAGACAGTTACGCGTCCTTCCTGGTCCGAACCGATCCCGATCTTTGTCGGGGAATGGGTCTTGATTCAAGCGTCGTTCCATCTCCGTGAGGAACCTGAATACGAAGGGGAAAAGGTGAGAATGCACTCTGTGCTTGACGAGCGCTGATAGCACTTTCCTTCAGTCCTACGAGTTGCTTGCGCATCACATCAGAGTGCTGCAAGTCCAGGAAGGCGATTCCGGCGCACCTACAGACCCTGTCACTGCCATGCACTCCTCCGACATGGAAGTAAACTCACGCGTTCCCTCTCCGTTCCCCGACGCGACTGTGATTGACATGGACACTGACATCGCCACGGGGCGTTCCTCGCCAACCACTCACTCCGCAACACAATTTGCCTCCTCGGAAGAAGAACCTGCTTCATCCGTCGACGCAATGACATCCTCCAGCGATGACATACTGTCCGACTCGACGCCTAGGACGTTGATAGACAGGCGAAAATCCCGACCGCTTCGCTCCAGAACTTCTGGGTCATCTCTTCCCACCTCCAACACCAAGAGAACGAGATCGGTCACAAAAAGCAAAAGACCTGTTCTCAATGCTTTGCAGGGTACGCGCCGTAGCACAAGACTCGCGGTTCGCAACGGGGAAGGTCCTAGCAAAAAGGCAAAGAGTCAGTTTGAGGTCTAATAAGTACTTGAATGGTTTCGCACCGTGTTTACCGAATTGTTCAACCAATACAAGGCCCAAAGCCTTTTCTTCCACTTTGAAGGAAGTGGCGAGCCTCTGAGATGAATTGCCGACAGTCATGTTCGACGCTCCAGAAAGACTTTAACACCTTAGGTGGTTATTTACAAAGTCGACCAGAATTGATGACAGCCTCCGCCAACAACACCGACTCGCCCGGCCACCGCATTGAGCTGGACTGAAAGTCGTTGGCGATCAAGTTTAAGCAGGTACTCGATGTACTCCGGCCCAGAGTCCAGGTCGGCGTCGACCAGCGGTCGATTTTGCGGAGGAACGTAGATGCGTCTGACTGAGTGTTTGCCGGCCGCGGGAGGGCACGTGTCGATACGATGTTGTTCTCCACTGTTCAAGTCGTTCAAGATTACTTGTACGACGCACACGCTTTCCGCAAGTCGAAGACAAATTTCATCTCCAATTCCGAACTTTTGCGGGACGTGCTCTCCAACAATGCAGTATGAAACGCCATGTTGTCTTCGATAACATTGTGAGGGGAATGCATGGACACAAAGTGCCCTCAAACACGGCTCTTTGGTAGAGAGGTAACAGCTATGTCGTGTTCATCGGTTGCCTGAACTCGCAGGCTCGATTCTGGAAGTAGCCTTCGTTGTGCATTTTTGATCAGGATTGTTTTTACGTTCACCTCTTCTGAGCGTCCACCTATAACTACTTAAAATTCTCGGTTGCGCTCAATCCTTCTTCCAGTCGATTCGCTTCTGTCCTGATAATCGCACCAACGAGCCTGGCGGGGCAAAACCGAAAGTCATTTCTGCGAAGTACACGTCTGCGCTACATGCCAAACTATTACTCTACGTCGTGCACAGCAGCTGATTTTCTTCGACATCTAACGCCGAACTCGCAAAGTCCTAGACTCCTTCACTCCAAAGTATCGGAGCTTGCAGTCGATAGCATGTCAAACTCGACTTCATCGTTGAACGAGTCTACGTCGAAGTACTCGTCTTCATCCTGCGATGATTGCGCTGCTGAAGATCGATCAGACGGGACGTCGTCAGACATGGATGTCGACAGCATGACGAAGTCGTCTTCTTGCTTAAACGGTTGTGCTTCGACACGCGCTTTTTCCACCTGCAACGACTCCTCCACCTGACGTCGACGGGAAGCGGAACCCCACGCCGAAAGCGCTTCAGGACAGTCGCCCGCTTCCTTTATACGCATCTTCTTCATTTCCCGCGCAAAGATACTGTACTCCTGTATCCGCGTAAGATAGGTCTTCCGACGGCAAAACTAACTCACCCTGTACTGCCTGCCAGTGTTGAAGTCGTCTGTATACCTGTGAATACTGGTTCCCACTATGACAGTGTCGCCCAATGCGAAAGGAAAGTTACTGCCGTCGCCAGTAACTTTGAGCTGGCTATACTTCCCGTTCGCGTCCGGCACGTAGCACTGTGTGAATTGAGACCACGTCCACACGTCTACAGTGATTTCGTCTCCGGTGGAACAGGGCCGGATTTTTGGGGACTACATTCGCACCTTTAGCATATACTTATTACGGTCTCGTGAAGAGAACTAACTTACCACGCGCTTTTCCCGATCCCTCGTCTGATCTGTGTTGTACATGCAGTCAAGAGTCGAAATCTGCATCAAATACAATGCAGCTAGCGCATCCCTGTCCCATCCATGCGACGACCAGTCAGGCACACGCAATCTCATGGAGGTGAGGTGCCCCACTCGAACCTGAAAGTTGTTCAGTTCGGGTCTACGACAATGAACCAACCTACAGGAAGACTGCAAATTTCACCGAAAATCACTGGACGATACCGACACTCCGGGCCTCGAGTAATGACTCGATCACCAACGTATTTTGTATAGTAGTTGCCATTCGCAAGCGGAGGGTGGAAGTCTGTTTCGTAGACAGCCAGGCCCAGGAAATCGGATTCCATGTTGATAAGAATTCTTTCCATGGTGTGCGCAGAAACGCGAGCACAAGGTCCGAGATAAAACTCCATAGCAGGCAGGGCAAGCTCGCGAGGCCTGCTATTTAACTGAAGCTGCTGTGCGTCGAGCCTTATTCTGGTTCCTACCATCGCTTTGCCAAGAAAGTATGTCCGCTTGGGACCCTGTGCGTATGTTGTAGAACTCGCCATGCGCAGAACCCTTCTGAGTCCTCTACGATCCCTAAGTGAGAGGTTTCCCTTTTAGACCAGAGCACCGAGACCCGCCAATCCTTCGCCGCGTCGCTCTTCTCCGGTAACAGGCATCTCACTTCGCGTGCACAGGAAAGGACGTGTTTCGCAGATACCTGTAAAGAGAAGAAAAAGCGCGTAAGCGGAGATGAATGAAGAGACCAAAGGGGGGAATTACTAGACATGGCACGTGCTTACAAATTTTTGTCCCACGCTTCACTCCCAAAATGGAAATCACTAAACATGGCACTTGCCTAATTGCGACGAACTTACGTCTCACGGCCACTGGCACGCACCGCTCCCAAACTCTGCATACCGTCGAAGTTGTCGTCAACCTATCATGTCGCTTCACCTCGAACATATCCAACGCGGGCTCCTTATAAAGCCAACCGGTTCAGGCTGATCGCTTGCTTACCGTCTCCTGTTCTACGCCATGCTTGACAGTGGTATCCTTAACCTACTAAAACTTTGTCTCCAGATCGTCTCACCTCACTTTTAGTGTCAGTCAGTGGCGGGATGTCTCAATTGAAGGCCCAAGCCCAATTTCTTCTGTCTAACGCGGCCGACCATCAGAAGCGCATCTTGCTTTCCTCCATGACAATGCAGCGATTGTTTTTCACGTCCACCCAATCCGCTGAACTGTTCAAGGTGGTCAGCTCCTTTCTCCAGTCTACTCGACGACATGGGAAACAAGACACGGACCTCGACTCCGTGGCAGTTGCAACGAGTGGACTGCCCGGAGAGGAAAGCAGCGTAGAAAAAGGCGGCGACTCGAATGGCATCTCGAATATTGCCAATGCCACAGGCAAGTGCACGCACCTCTGATCTTGCCTTCTTACAATGTTCTTCAAGGCTTTTCCGATTTGCCCCCTGAACTGGGTCTGCGTGTTGTTGACCATCTCCCTTACGCCGACCGATGTCGTTTCGCACAAACCTCGAACTACGCTGCAGCACTCGCCGCCGAAACTCTACAGTCTGCCGCCGCCAAACTGCTAGCCAGTTTTTTCCCTCCTCTACGAGGACGTCAAGATGATGCAGACCGCCACCGGCGCCGCATTCTATGGACTGGCAGTAGACGCGCTCCTGAGAACGACTGAAGACTGCCTCGAAGTGACTCGTCTCGAACTCGTCGTACCGAAGGCGTGTGGGGCGGTAGTGGCGCGGTTCTTGGCCTTAGCCTCTCAGTATACCATTGCGTCGGACGACTCGGAGGACAACGTCGCTGTCCTCAACGTCTGCGCTGTGTGGATCCTAACGTCAGTCTCGCGCAAGATAATCGTACTTGAATGTGACACTTCGAATCCGCTCGATGTGATAGCCCGCTCTCCCATAACAAGCCTGTACAATGCCTGGACTGCCAACGAACTATGGATCGGCTACGCGAACCTCACAGCTAGCGGGGTCGCATACGCTACGTCGCTCAACTTTCCGCTCCTCTCCCCGCCCTCTGCGCATCGAAAAATGTGGCGAGTCATGCGCCAGTGCATGCAGGCAGGGCACGTCCTTTCCCTCCGAGGTTACACATGTCCCCACATCTGCGGTGTTGACGTGAGCTGCCCTGCGACTCTGCGCACGAGCTGCGACGCAGGCTGTGCCATAAGCCGTTTTCCAGTATGGAGATACTCCTCTGAGTCCGTCGCATCGGCACCAGTATGCTGGTCTATGGGAGGCGGCGGGTGTGCGCAAGGCCATCTAGCCAACGGAGTCCGCACTCGCCGCTTGAGTTCAGACGTTCACGGTAATGCTTCTTCACAGGAACTTGCTATATACTCATCTCTCTGTTGCAGACGAGAATTGGCGCGGAGTTATTCGATTGTATTTGCAATCCACCGCTCCGCCGTCCTTGTAGCGGCTACACCATGCAGTACTCTGTCCGTGGCGCATAAAGACGACATCCGTCGACGACTGCGACAGCACGGCGACGCGTTTCACCCTCTCCTCGATACTCGTAGTCTGTATCGCGCCTTTGCGCCTGGAATAGAATGATACGCTTGTCATGGTATCTCCGTTCTCATTCATCGATGAGGTCTACGGATTGTCCTCGCGCACCTTCACTGGTCTTGTCGTTTTTCGACCGCGTCTGAGAAGAGCCTAAGTGACCAAAAATCCTATCCGGTGTGCTTCGCTACAAGAGCCTCAGTGCCTCCGCATATTCCAGAAATCCAAGTATGTGACGTGTTCGGAAAAGACGCGCAGTCAGCTCGACGTCGCAAACCAATGAACTCGACGCCCAGCGAGTCCAGGGCGTGTAGCTTTCAAGTACGGCCTTTAGAAACAGCTTCAAGTTCAGCCCCAAGTCAAACGGTCCAGGACGAGAACGACGACATGCTCAAAGCCCGCACCCGCAAGTTAGCGAAGGAGGATCTCATTAATTGTAAGTTGATGGGCGATACATACAAACTAGCTAGTTAACCGATGGTAATTGCGCAAACCGTTTGCTGCTTTGAAGGCCTATTTATATCGGGAGGGTCTTTAAGTCAGAGAGTCGCAATGCGTCTTAGTAGGAGTTCACGCACTTTCTCCTTGTTTCCCAACACTGAGATGACTGAAATCTATGGAGGTGAGGTCGTACGCCCAGCTTCGTTGATACACGCCCAGACACGCATCACACAGGTCGCGGTTCAACCCGGTCCACAAACAAGCAGGCATCGACCGGCAACTCGTTTCCAAACAAAACTCGTTGTCTATGACACACGCGTCGAAACAGACATGGGCGTTGTTCTAGAACCGGTATCTGCATGTATAGATCGCCTCCCACGGACACATATTTCGCAGTGCTTGGATCTGTCTGCTTTGAAGAGCACAGTCTTGATGTGAAAGCATGCAAACAAGTGCAGCAGTATTTCAGTGACCGTCTCGCCGGGCAGCTCATTGAAGCAGTCGGGCTTCCCGTGGAAGTCAGTGTCTGCGTCTTGAGGATCCTCAACTGGCTTGTCGGCGTCCCTCTGCGATGCAAAGCAATCCGAAGTCAAACGCTTTATGCTGCAACAAGATGAGCGCGTCATGTTGTATTTCACTATCAGAACTCGTTACATGTAATCTGGAGCGCCACCGAACGGCATAGGCCCCTACGTCTGACGAAAGGTACGCCTCAGCTGCCTCCAACCACGCAGTTCCTGAAACAGTCGTTCAGTTCTTGTCCTCTGACCGTTCGGGTACTCACGGTCTGCACACACGACGAGATTCACAGGGGCACCGTCCCTCCTCAAAATGCCTTCGCTACACCCAGAACCGCCCATTGTCCAGCACGTCGGGTCTGGTAGGCCTGATTCACCGGTGTATCGCCATTCCGGGAAAGCAAAGAACCGGCAGCCTGCATCGTCGGAGGACCGCAGCGTTGCAGGACAATTCACGTCTTCACCGCAAATGTGAGGGCGAGGATACTCATTGAGGTGAACGCGGAATCCGGCTTCCACGTACTTCCGAAATGCAGACCACACAGAGAACCGACGCGCGAATCCGCTCTCGATGGGATACGCTGCAGGCGTCGTGATGACTAACGCCTCCTTGAGGAGTTCCGGATAAGCAAGCCATATCCCGTCTGCGTGCCAAGCAGCAACAACACAGGTGAAGTGGAATCGCACGACAGCGTCCAGAGGTTCGTCCGTGATCGACTCTATTATGTTGATCTTGAGATTATCGCCCAGCGCAAGACTCCACACAGGACCAAATCCAATGCCTTCGACTTCGTCGTAATCCGAATCGTCGGGGACCTTCACTACTCTGTAGCACGCGGCTAGAATGAAGAAATCGGCGACGGCTGGAGCTTTCCCTCTGCCGGTCACTATGTCCAGTTCGGAAGGGGGACATTGCAAGGTCAGGTCGGGCGAGAGAGATAATCGACGGCCCGACGATAGCGCACCGCGCAGCAGTGAGAAGGAGACGGACGTCGCTGAACCTGAGCTTGAACCTTGCAAGCAACCTGGTAGCGGACCGCTCCAACACTTCCGGATCGACGTGCGTGTCCCGATTGCGGTAGTCGGGCGACACGGCTCGGCGAACACGGATACGCGCTCGAAGGCCGGGACCTTCGGGAAGGTCGTCGTCGATGTCTCCTGTATACGAAAGGACACGCAGGGAATCAGCTTCTTGGAAGACGAGTGAGCGATTGCTACATGCTATACGACGAAAACTCACTGGCTTCGAGCAGAAAGGAGACCAGCGACTCGGCTCGAGAGCCTGCTTCGGAATCGGAGGAGCCGCTAACAGAACTGTCATTGTCCTCTTCGTCGGCCGGACTTGTACGGTGTTTCTCCTTAACGTCCAGGAATTCGCTGACTTCGCGAAAATGCTGGCGAGACACCAGAGCTGTGAAGCAGAGTCTCTGCGCACTCATGGAACACAGAGCGACCTTCTTTCTTTTCGAGCTGGCGTTCGACTGCAGCAACAGCAGTTGTCGAGTCCAAGGTATATCTTCTTCGTCGGTCATGACTGTGCAATGTTAGGCTAGACAACGATACTGCAGGTTGAACTAACCGAATCGCAAGAGTCTGGATCCCTGCGCCATCACCGGCCGGTCACTTCCCTGGCCTTTTATGCGCCCGCCTTCGAGGCATCTTCGGTGACTGGATCAGACCTGGAGTAAAGAAATGGGCATGGCCGCAAACGGAACGTTCAGTTAGCTCACCAGCCTTATCTGTATGTTGTTTTCAGGCCGCGAGAGAAGACGAAAGGCGCGTCGACTGAGGTTACGGCCGAATTGAGAAGACATCGATGTAAGAGGAAACATGGTGGGACACGTGACCCCTCCTCTGAATTCCCACCATTGTGTTACACTGTAGATCGTTGCCTCGCAACTATTGAAGACCTCTGGGTACATCCTCTTCTGTCTTCGCTGTCGACTCTCAAGGATGTTAGTGTAACTCTGATAGACCTCCTGTCTCTATATGGTCTGGTCCTTTTCGTCCTCCCTTCTTGTTTCTTGGACTTCAGATTTCTTGACGATCTTCCCATACAAGACCTTACTTTTCCCAAGACTACAGTCTTCGCAAACAGCTGTTTTATGATGACGGCTATACCTCGAACTCGCCTGAAAACAGTTGCCCGGTCTTTGAGCACGTCAAGATCGTGTGCAATGGTGGTTGATGGCCCACGACCCAACCTCCCTGAATGTTTCCGTACGGAGATCGAAAGGACGTGACTGAAGGAGGAAGAACTTCATTTCAGAATAACGTCGGAGGATCAAGGAGACATCGCCGGCCCGGTACAGAAACCTTGTCCTTCTCGCAATAAGGGAAACCATTAAGGTTCGGACCCGAAGCTCCAGATTGACGATCGGGGCTTTGCAGCTCGTCAGATCTCACCGGAAAAGGCAAGGACGACCTCGGCAAATCGCGTAGCCTAATCGGGCGTCACCTCACACTCCATTAAGGCAATACACTTTTTCTGCTCGCCTTGGAATGTCTCGACCGCTTTTGGAGACTTCCACGCACGTCCGCTTTGTCTTGGAGACGCGCTTCGCTACTTGACTTCCCTTGCTTTCCAGTTTCAGACCCTACACGGAGCCATTCCCGTCCAGGGTTCAAGCGTCGCACCTCGGATCTCGTCCAAACATGTTCCTCGCAACCAACGAATGTGTGTGTAACGCCGAAAAAAAAAACACTCGCCGCGCGTCTCAATTACCCCTATGAATGCAGTCCAACTTCGCCGAGGCAACTCAATATGAAGCACCTTCTACGGAATTTGAACTCATTCAGTCCTATTTTAGTTTCCTTGAACCTACGACAAAAGAAGGCGAGAAAAAAACCTCGCCGCTTCTCGCGCGTCTATTCAGTTCCTGGCTTATAAAATCTTTGGAGTGCATTTCGTCGACTCCGTGGACTCTGCTCTAAATCACATCCTCGCTCGCGAACTGAACATGGACTCACAAGAACCCCGCTTCGCCCCCGATTCCGCAGCCATTCGAATAAATTTGGGGTCGACAGACGTGAGCATCAACGTCCTTGCAAACAACCACTGACGTCCTCTAGCTCGCTCCACTGGAGCTCACCTTCAAGGCGTTCCTCCTCACGGACGTTGAGGAGGCCAACAAGCACCTCGATTCCATCCAATCTCACTCTGTTGTCGGCCTGGACACAGAATACAAGGTAAACGACGCGTCTGTAACTGCAAATCTATAAACCTAACCCTCGTGGCAGACCGGAAGCGGCAACCAACCCCGCGAGGCCAAGCTCTGCGTAGTGCAGATAGCGGTCGAGCGGCGAGTCTACGTCCTCGACATGACCGCCATGCAAAGTACGAACATACAAGCGATCAAGCCCCAGCTAACCCTTTACAGCCTGCCCGGACGATTTACGCAGAATCCTGGAGGACCCGTCGATCATAAAATGCGGCGCGGGCTTAAACTCCGACGCTCAAGTGCTCTGGACGGCACTGCACGTCAATGCCCGCAGCTTCCGCGATATCGGCCACATGGCACGCCTTGCCTTCCCGATCTACTATCGGAAACACGCCAACCCTTTGTCGATGCAGCGATGCGTCGGGGACATCCTGCACCGCGTTATGGATAAGACCGACCAAAGAGCCGATTGGCATCTCGGGTTGACCGACACCACGGGCGGCCGAGACGTCCAGAAGCTATTCCGCTGTACGCGTTCACCTGCTCCTCGAAGCTTTGAGCCTTTATTGACCTTACAATCAGACGCCGCCCTCGACGCCCAAGCAAGTCTCGAGGTATACAGGGTTCTCGATGACTGTCTTCTAGAGACAGCGATGCAGAGGAAAGTCTACATTCCCGGCGAATGGCTGACCTATGACTGCGTCGAAGGCAAAGCGATGAGAATCGCCACGGACATAAACGACAAATACGTAGAGTGGTCGTGCAACATCTGCCCATGGTTTGTCTCCGGCGTGTTCAGTAACTTCTGGCGTTAAATATTACAAATGTACTGCTCGGACTCGTCTAAATGATCTCTGCGCTTCAGTATTCGAACGGCATTGAATAGAAGTCGACTCGCCATTCGGGCATTGGCCTCCAGTCGCCTAAATCGACCACGCAAACGGCCATCCATTGAACCTACAGTCCTCGCCGCTTCGAAGACCGACACGGGAGCACGCCGAACAACTACCCTGCCACTACATCTCACGCCAAAACGAGAACCGAACACACCTAAGGAAAGAAAAAGACTGGTTGTCTACATGTCCGTCGACCCAAACAGTATTGGATATATTCAAAATGACCTTGAGTGAGCATACATATCAAAAAACTAGTGGCGGGCCCTTTCAGAATACCGAGGCGTCCAGGCTTTGCATACAAACGAACACGATTTATCTGAATACACAGGCATGGCACAAAACGACGCGAAGGCAATGGCAAGAAAAAGATAATGCTCCAGCACCTCGGTGAACCTCCGACGCCGTCAACTCAAGGGACAGATTCGTGCGGACGCCGTTCGGCATGAAATGAAGAGGCTCTGTGTCAGTGAAGCGCACTGACGCCGCCGTCTACTTCGAGCGGTGAACGGAGGGGAGCACGAACAGCTAGAGCGAGGAGCCCGGTCAAGCGACTGCTGGCCGACTCGCCGTTCACGTATATTCACTGATGCGAAGTACAGTTCTACCGCACCCTACTTCCTTCAATGTGATCATCCGCTGCCCCCCTCTTTCAAGCCCTGTCGCCCATAGATCGAACTTCAGTTCGGTTTCTTGAAGTCACCTTCATCCGCCTTGTCTGCCCGCGACTCCCTTCTCGAACGACGATCGGGGCAGGACGTGCGGTTGTGGCCTTCTCCTCTGCATATGCTGCACCGACCACGACCCCGCCAGGGGACGCGCGGAGTATTTCGTTTTGCGTTTAGGGGTTCCGGGCATGTCTTATAGTAGTGGCCTCGCTGCCTGCAGTTCGTACACCTGACTATCCTGACGTGAGATTCTGTGTAGCTTGGCCGTCAGTCCTGCTGCCTGCATCGAGACGGAGACAGACCTTCAATTTGTACGCCACATGTTGGCAAGTCCACCTTCGCCTTTGCAGGGTAATAGACAGGCGTTGACGCCAGAGAAACGGGGCACGTCTTGCGATAGTGTCCGCGCTTCTTGCAAAACCCACACCGAACCGTTTTCGTGGACCCCTCTTCCTGACTTGACTTCGAATCGCCGTAGCCGTTGTCCGACTGTACGCGGCTGTCAGCTCCCACGAGGACGGTGGAAAGACTCTACACACGTCTGTGTGGTATGCTTCGGGTATCAGAACGGAATAGCATGCACTTGTACTGGTCTGCGCGTCTGACTCCTGTAGACGAGCGAACGCGAGAGGCAGAGTTGAGACAGGGAACAATCGACCAAGAAAATAGAAAACTCGCCTTGATCTCCACCACTCTGAACGGAGAGTCACTCGAGTCGCATGGAACCGTCGTGATTTTACTGACTGCCAGCTGCAAAGAATGTTGTCGCCTCAGATCGAAATTGACAGACAAGGAAGGAAGCTGACTTTGTCCACCGACGCGTCGGGGATCGCTTGAAGCTGGAGATCGTCTGAAGTGCCCCGCGTTGCGGCCTTCTCCGGCAGAGGCGCGCACAGTAATCGACTGATGTGCATGGATCGCACTGAAGGGACTTTGAAAGCTTCACATCCTTTATATGCCCGCGTCCCGAGTTGACATCAGAAAAACGGCTCCTAGCTCAAAACACCTCGAAGAAACAAGCCCGACAAAGTGCTCGGATAGGACAAAAGGATCGGGAGACCACGAGGAAGCCGATTATGGTAGTACAGAAAAGCCAAATGTGTCTAAAGAATTAGCGAGAATGGACACGACTTGTGCCGGAAAACGAAGACATGAAATTCCTTTTAACTTTGACCTGAGGAGCCGCCTTTTATGTCCTTGCGCGGATTCACAGTCCATACACGGTGCTGCCTGTATCGAGCTAGTATGTCGTACGCTTCATAGTACCTGGTTACCTTGCATGGACGACCTCTTTGCGGGCGCTGTCTTGGGACTTGCCCTTCTGTTGCTCCTTTGACCGAAGCGCGTCACTTCTTACCTTCGTTTCCCTGGACATCGACCATAAACTTGGTTCAGGGGTGGACAGGGCCGGCACTTGGTCGACTCCAACTTACTAACCTCGAATTCGTTCACTGAGGGCAATGGTTGGTCAATAGACGTGGGGAACAGTTCTGCAAACCCGCTAGAAACGATTCACTGTCGCCTCGAGGAAAACGGTCGCGCTCAGGGACCTCAGAGCGAAAGATCACCTCAGACAAGGCAGATTTGTAATACTTGATTACGCACCGTCGGCTAAGGCCGAACCATCACCGTTACGGCATAAATCAACTACCCCGAGTCTGAGTCACGCGTCAATTCTCTTCACCATGAACGCGGTTGGTGGACACGACGATAAACTGCCTTCCGCACTCCTGCTTATCTTTCTCCTTGATGTCCTGCTTCGCTCTTTTACTGGACGGTCTTCAAGGAATCACGCGCCGCGTGCAAAGAGGTCTGGGGACTTGGCGCCACAACACTAGAACTTAGAAGCGCTGTGCACTACTGGACGAGGACAGTCGTATTCCGTCCTCAACAACTCAGCCCTGTGCATACCCTCTTCACAATGAACAGGTACTTTACGCACCCGACCAAGACCACGCCTGCAACGCCTCCAGTCTCCAATACGGACCTTGCTGCGTCTGGAACCTCACCGCCTCACAATACCTTTCCACCGCGTTCAAGACCTGAGCAGTGCATCTGCGATACTCTCCGAGAATTGCAGAAGATCAGCGCCAACGCTTGCGATTTATTCTGCAAAGTCCCCTGCGCGCCCTAGATATCAGCGTAGATACATCTGCTTCTCGTCTTACACGCTCTTGCAGCGAATGTATAAGCGCTACACTGCACATTAAATCAAGATGCTTCCTGTGACGACACGCCATGCTCGTCCTCGAGACACCCGAGGCATCTGTCACTCCATCATCGTCAAGTTGCCACTCGCCTCCCTCCTGAGGTACCTGCTGAAATGCAGGAGCAGCTAGCCGAGGCTGCGTTCTTTGACGCCCTTGGACATCTCGAACTAGACATCGTCGACTTCGATGACATGGAAAACGTCGTCCATATGATCCTCCCTGAACTCGCCCGACTCCTTTTCTTCCTCCGTGTACACGGACCTGCGTGTCTCGGGAATTCTACCCTTGCACGCTCCTGTTGTCGGAGACGGCGGTCTGCGACACGTCCACAGCTTTTCACCATCTGCACTGCGTTCCAGCCCCGTGACTGTCTGGCATCGACTCACCGTTAGTCAGTCCACGCTTTTCTTTTCTTTTTGCTTTCACGGTCTTCGCAATTGAAAGCGTTGAGCACCCATTGTCGTCGCGAACCTCGAGGGAGAGCTTGTGCACTTCGCTGAAAGGCTGCACATCACAACCCTGGGTCGAACTGCAAGGAGAGGCTGGAAGGATGCCCTACACGGAAACTTCGCAGAGGGGACGCGCAAACAACAAAGAAGAACTAGAGGATCTCGACCTGGGTCAGACAAAGTTCGGTGCGGCGTGCAGTCGGACATACCGATACCAAACGAGGTTAGCCTTCGACTCGACGCGGCGCTTTTCCTCTTCTGGTTTTAGGTTCTATATACTCCTTTGCCTTGCAGCTCTGCGACTCGAATCAGATTGTTTTGATCTAACCACGTCCCTCAATCGCCGCAAGAATATGAACGGGCTACCTGTCATAGGCTTCGCTTCTCCGCCTCGAACCCCATGCAGTCGCAGGCGCCTTGTACTTTCAAGAGAAAATCTTGTCTCTTTCTCGATAAGGTTTCGACTTCGGCTCTGTAAAGCATGTGGCAGTGAGCGTACCGTTTCTGACGTGATTTCTCTCCTTTGGGGCGTGGAATCTTCTCAGAACAGCTTCTTGGCTAGACTACGTCCCTGAAAACGCGCCCGCTGCAAATATGCTACTTTCCGCCTTCACTGCGCTGCGCTGCTGCACACAGTGACCCTTCGTAACTTGCAGCGACGTCCATCCGTGCGGTTGCGGTTAAGGGAGTTCGGCGAACAAAACTCACATGCAGCGACCTTGTCTTCGTGATCCTACCCTAAACGGTCAGTTCCTTTTTCGAAAACTGCGTCTGCTGAATCAGAGCAGCACTGTCCGTCACCTCGCTTCCCAAGGAGGTTTTGCATCGAATAGCGGGCTTCGTTCCCAGCCGCTTCGACTCTGATCCATCGTCTTGGATGGATAACATACATCGTCTCCGAGCCGTGTGTCGCATTTGGAGGGAAGTTGTCCTCACAGACCCGACCTTTTTTTCCAAAATCTTGGTCCACAGCAAGAAGCGGCCGGGACTGTATTCGAGACTGGCTCGATGCCTCAGGCACCACAGATCTCACCATGTTCTTCGCACTTGGTTGCGACGGAGAGGACGCGATGGAAGATTACGTCGCAATGCGGGATTTTTGGAACATCCTCGCACCCTGCATGCATCGGTGCCAAAAAATCTACTACCACGCGCACACTCCTATGGGCACCAACCTTCTCTTTGGCATGCTCAAGAAACTCGACGCAGAAATAGTACCTGTATGGCATCTCGTTGCAGAGGACGACCTCACCATTCATTTCCCGCAAATCTTCATCTCCGCGTCTACTCGCGTGCAACATGTCGTCGCACAACGTTGTGCGCTAGGCATTCTACCACCCTCTCTGACATCGTTGCAGTTAAGCGACGTGTCCCCGGACTTTGACCTCACTGGCACCCAAATCCGGGACGCACTGTCTGCCGCACCTGCTCTGAAACATCTTCTGGTACACGACGTGTCCGTGTATGACGACGACGTCCCCACGTCTTGTGCTCCCTGCGTTGACCTCGTTCAGTTTTCGCTCTTCGTCTCCCGCAGAGGCAAACTTCCTCAGGATAATCGATCTACCGGAGCTGCTCCACCTTGTCCTTCAAGTCGAGGACCACGAAGTCTTCGAGACTGTTTCAAAATCCCTCAACCATGGTTCGAAGACGGTGAAGGTCGAACTCGCTATAACCTCTGGCTGCTTGCGCTGTATGCGCAGCTTCTTCAGGGCAATGCCTGAGCTCCGTTGGCTGCATATCACCGGCTCGGACGACCACGTAGAGACCGTCATCGGTGCTCTGGTGCTGAGCTCGCCCGACCTCTTTCGATCCGTGCGACGCATGGAGTTTGGCAATCAGTTGGACAAAGAACTGGTGGTGGGACTTTGCCGCGCTCTGGCTTCCCGATCGTCATCGGTGGGGGGTCGTTTCACGCGCGAGCAACGTGATGGAAGGACACGTCGACTTGCAGCGCATTTGCATGCAGGACGGGGACATTGTCGACAAATACCAACGCGTAGTTCACGGAGGGACCTGGGACGACGAAAAGTAGTGCGCTGATTGTTGCAATGACACGAGAACATCTTAGCCGTAAATCTGGCCCGATATTTTTTTTGCTCCTCGATCTTCCTTCGCATGCGCGTAGACTCCAGCCGGGAAGTCGACGTATATAGCTGTCGATACCTTCTCAGCCTTTACCTGTATATTCTGCAAAACACTTGCACGAACGTTACTAGACTCTGCTTCTGGGCTCCTAATGTTTGCTGTCCTGTTGCGACTCCGTTGCTGCGTCTCCTGAGGCGACGCTAACGACCTCCGCAACTCGGAGCAAAGAAATTATATCTCAATCTAATAGATCGAGTGCTGACGAAAGCTTATCTTCATTATCACTTAAATGTCTCCATATTGTTCATGACCGTGATAATGGTCTCGCACTGCGCGAATACGTCAGGGAGTCGCCCACAAGCAGAAATTCGACGCGAGCATTGCAAATGGGAAACGAGAATGGAGTATTTTGATGCGCATCGAACAACAACGGTCTCGTACTGCCACACTCAGCTCCGACCCTCCACACTCGAATATCCCTGAACTGCAGTGTAAACCTTCTGAGCTGAACGTCCTCGTCTCTCCTCCATCACGTTACTGTTCCTCTCGTCACCCGTATCTCATTTCCCTCAGGCTACTCTTCTTCCTGTTGTTCTCTTCGTCTGCTGAACGTCTTGTCCTCGTATAGCTGACAACCGCTACCATGAATCAACATCTGGGGAGTGCCCATTTGAGTCGCCACGCCAAGGGCACAGACATACGAGAACAACCTAGAGAGAGAATATTGGCATGTCAGTAGAGACGTCTGATCGAACGACTTCCTGCTGCTTGGTCTTGGAGGAGACGCGGAGAGAACACAAGCCGGGAACAGTGACATATCGCTCGTATCTGAGTATATGGGAGACACGACACGAGCACGAGGACTGGAAAGCCCGGTCAAGCCTCTCAACAGGAAGATAATCATCTCGTCAGGAAAGGTGTTGTCCATCCACAGCTCCTGCAGGTCTGGCCACAGGCCGCGCCAATGTACGGCAACAGCGTGCAATAGAAGAGCAAAGTCTGAATCAGACCCGCGGCAATCCACGCTAGTCACAGAAGGAAAAGCTTTCATGAGATCTTTCAGCGTCTCGGCCGAATGCACAGCAGTCTCGAAGGTAAGGAAGCGAAGGCGCCGTCCCGCCCTCGCCAAATGCCCAGCGACGCCTTTGGTGCCTTCTTCGAAATCAGTTCGAACGTGCAGGCGCTGCAGAGACGGGAGGACGAGAGTGTCGAAAACGCAGGAATCGACGTAGTCCTTGACCTCCAACGACAAATGAGTCAAGCGAGGAAGAACAGTGTCGGTGACAGGAAAGGGATCGACAGCAAGATCATAGTCCATGCAGGGGACGTCCTTGATGACCAGCTGCTCTACGCTGCATGCCGCGGAGAAGAGGCTGAAGAGATCGCCGACGGTGGGAGCAGGATCGTCTATTCCAACGAGATGCAGGGAAGTGAGGTTGGAGTAAACGCTCTCGTCCCACGGGAGAATACTGAGAGAGACCCTCATGCTATCTAAGAGAGGGGTATGCCCCCCGAACAGCACAGAAGGGACCAGGTACTCCTCGCTCACCCACTCGTCGACGCGTCGGTAACCTCTGGGTATCTCCACCGATGCGCGGACGACCCGAGGACCTCTCATGGACGAGAGACACCGCAGCACATCGTATCCGTTTTCAAAGTAGTCCGCAGCGATGCTGATCCACACACAGCGACACATCACCGGACCCAACAAGTCGTCAATCATGCGGAGAGAGTCCGGGAACGTGTCCTCATGCGAGACACTCGAGTCGAAAGTGTGAAACCGAAACGCGAGAGAAAGTGGCGCCGACTTGGGACTGGGAAAGCCGAGAACTAAGAGAAGAAGGAGATGTGCGATGCGCGACAGCTATGCTGGACGCGAAGGATGGGGCACTCGTGACGATATGCCACCAGCGGGAACAAACGCATCCCAACAGTAGAACAGACTTCCACCACGCTTCCGGGCATTCGTCAAACCGATCGGGTGCTAGCAAGAGGATCACAGTCAACACCTCCACAGGTAAGGACTTTATATGAACGGCTGCGAATGAGAGTTGTCAGGAGATACCATACGACACACAAAAGAAAGAAAAATACCGCTGGCGAACGGCCGAAACGCGCGAAGCTTTTGAAAGTACGCCTCACCGACCAAGTATTGAAGAGAAGAACGAGAGACGGGCGTGTTATGCAACAGCCTCAGGGTGTCCGTCGCAGACATAGATTGAGATGCCGGAGAACCAAAAGCACGCCATATATATAGCGACGACTAGAGACGCGACGAAAAGGAAAGACATAGATCAGATTTTCCCAGCAGTTATTGGAGATACCAAGCCCCAAACAGAGTATACGGGGCAAACAGGGAGACGCGAGCGCACTGTAACAGCAAAGCCAAAAGGGCCATGACCAAACCTGGCCTTCCTTCCCTGAAGTGGCAGTGCTCCTTCTATTTCTGTTTCGCTTCTGACATCAAGTTCTGATTCGGCGACCCTCCCAAACACCCTCTGAAATGCGGCGACGCCTTGCTTTTTCCTGCATTCGTCCTCGCTGGCCGCCTTCTGCTGCAACTTCATGTAACTTCCAATACACTGCAGAGACCTGCACGGCTGTTTCGTTTTTTTTTGCCCCTTGCGTTAGCCAGTTGACAGACAGAAATGGCCAACTTCCTGAGCAGTGAGTCGGCAGGACGGTAATGCACGCAAGTGCCATTGACGCCATGGAAGTCCCAGGAAAAACCATGCGCCAGATATTTACCATGGCCCTCGGCTCCGTGTCAACGAAGGAAAATGTATACGAAAACGACCTTCTGCGACACCGCCTGAAACATACTTGTTCAACATTCAGCAAAGTCGTGGACCAGGTGCCTGCGCTCTGGTCCTTCATCTTTCTGGAGACCGCCAACGACAAGCGAGCCTTTCCCCTGGACACATGTAAAAGTTCCGTTGACACACACATCTCTAAATCTGGTACACGACCTTTGCACATATTTTTCGACGTACCCGTTGGGCAGCTCAAGGAAGCCGCATCCCACTACATCTGGACTGCTTTACTTGCAGTTTCTCCGCGATGGAGGACGTTTTTCCTCACGGGACCTGCACATTGCGGACTTGACGGTCTATGCGTCCACGCCTTGGTGGAGGGACTTAATCTGTCGAGCGCAGTAAACTTGAAGATCCTCGTCATAACAAAGAAGCCAACCTCCCCTGCTCGAAAAAACACGAAACTGTTGTCCTGGCTTCCGACAGTCTGCAACTAGCTTGTTGCACCATCGCGGCGCGTATCGCCTTTACACCCTCTACTTCCCTTCAGTATCTCCACATTGCCACGCACAACGGCCGGCAGGACTTCGACTGGTCACCCTTCTTTTCTTCTTGCACAAATCTCCGTCAACTCTTCTGGGACACAAAACACGTCCTTGCCTTCTCTAGAACAATACCGCTACCTTCCCTCCACCGCTTGACATTGTGGACGTTAGAGTTTCTTCCTTCCATATTCGCGCCGCGTCTGGCAGCGTTGGAAATACTGGACAGGTCTGTGCCCGCAGACATGCAACTGATATCCACTCTTGCCGGTTCGGCGGTCCACTTGAGATCCTTAGTGTTGCACGCCAACCCTGTCACGAGCGCGTCGCTCCTAGATATCCTCGAAAAATGCGCGCACCTACAACGACTCATGCTGTCCGCCTCAGAACCTCGAGCACCGGTCTAGCACGCGTTGTCCAGGAAGCTCGGGAGCCAATATGTTACGAACCAGAGATGCAGGTTGGCGGGCATCGTCATCCAAGGAGACCTAAAACAGCACGACACAGGCGACGAGACATCCGCGTGCCTGGAGCTAGAGCGCTTGTGTCATCAGCGAACGTACCCCCGTGCTGACTGCAGTTTTTTCGTGCCATTCTCCAAAGGAACCTGCGTAATGGTGACCCACTTCCCTTATCCTCTGACGACAAAGGACGTGATCGACGCATACTCACATGTGCATGTCACTCGTCGAATCCCTTTTGCCGTTTCCGTGCTAAAAGTCTGGGCCACGGAAGGTGACAGCCTGGGCAATATACCGCAAGGGGACACTACTCTGATGATTTTGCTGGATCTGCAGTGGAAGGAAGCGAACTTTCTGGCAGCGTTAGGCTTCGAATACCACGGTAAGCGATACAAGATGCTCTGCAACAAGTCCGTTTGAGTTCCTCCGAATTTAGTGCCACGGCACGTAGACACGAGTCCACTGTACCAACAGTCGCTGTCCAAGAATGCACGATTTTTCCGACATCCATGCGTCGCCTTGCCCTTCCGTTCAAATTTGAGAATGAATTATATTCAATGCCGTTGCATGAACCACTCTGCAGTGGCGGATCCGCCTCCATAGCTGTTCAAGGAAAGGGCGGGACAGAATTGGATAAGACAGAAAAAAAGAGGCGCTTTCCGCCATGCACTTGATAGATGTTGGACTGTCGTGTTCTTTATCGAACTCAGACACCAGGCAGCGAATACGTGACGTTCTTGCTTCTACGACTTCTGGCACGTAAAACTGCTCGCATTTCCAGGTGAATTTACGCATCGAAAAGGACGTGCATGTTGATCTCGTTTGCGTACAAAGCCTGATACTGTGTCACATAGCACTATCGACACTAGAGAAAGGTTCCTTGCGGTGATCTGGACGTCAACTGGCGGAGCCCGCCGCCCGATTACAGTACCTAGACGAAGATGGCAAAAGATTGTCAGCTGCAGCTAAAGAAAAACGACGGCCAATCCTCCTTACATGTAGTCAGGCAGATCATTGAAAGGCATCGGTCCGACCTCAGAAGCCAGGTATGCATGCGCGGCCTTCATCCACTGATCATCTGGTTCCAGTTCACTTCACCGACTGCGCGTAAAAGGCCTTCAACTCACTTTCTTGAGAGAAAACGGGAAGTACTGGAACGTCAGATGCTCCCGACAATATCCCTACCGTGCAGCCCCCTGCCGCCCATGACCAGCAAGTAGACCTCGGTGGTCCTTCGTCGCGAGTAAACTTCCACTCGGGGAACGCGTAAAAGCGACAACCGTCGTCGTCTGACGAGCGAACGGTGGCTGGACAGTTTTTGTCTTGTCCGCATACGTGAGAGCGAGGAAACTCGCCCAGACCGACCTCAAATCCGAGATCTGCATATTTGCGGAAAACCGACCAGACGTCCACACGACCAGACAACCCTTCGCGCATAGGAAAGGAGGCGGGCGTTGCAACGACTATTCCGTTCCTGGTCATCTCAGGATAGGCCAACCAGATTCCATCTGCCTGCCATGCGCTGATAACGCACGAAAAATTAAACGCGACAACGACATCAAGCGGATTATTTGTGAGAGACTCGATTATGTTGATTCGAAGCGAGCTGCCCAGCGCGAGGGTCCACCTCGGACCTGCACCTCGCACGTTCTCGTACTGTTCCGGTCCTGCTATGACTGCGTACGATGCCGCCAAGATGAAGAAATCTGCTATCGCGGGTCCTTGGCCACATGCAGTGACCACATCTAGATTTCCCGGTACGACGCTGAGATCGGGGTGAGCTACGTGCAGTACGGAAGAGCCGACTATAGCGCATTGAGAGGCTGTCAGCATAAGACGGACATCGTCAAAGCGCAATCTAAACCGAGCCAGTAATTTTGTCGCCGTAAGCTCCAACAGAGATCCATCAACATGGGAGTCGTAGCGCGGATAGTGAGATGCAAGTGACTCGCCGCGGACCCGCAGCCAAAGGCCGGGTCCTTCAGGTAGTCCATTCACGTCTCCGTCGAACGAACTGGACGAAAGGCAGCCGACTGCATCAGCTAAGGGTGGCCTCTAAGCTCGCTGCGGGAAGAGGTGAACAAAGACAATTGAAAGAGACTTACTGTCGATCGTTGCGGGAACAAAAAGCGTTTCACGCCACTCGGAACTACCGATAGATGGAACAAGACGCGCGCTGGGTTTCTCGCGTTGCCCAGAAGTCCGCAGCATCTCCAGAAAGTGGCTGACACAGCGGAAGTGCTTTCGAGAGACAAGGCAGGTGAAGCATAGCCGCTGCGTGTTCATATTCGATAACACCTCTTGCTTCTGCTCGTCGTCGACTTCAGAGGACAGGACTTTTAACTGACGCGACCATGTAAGGTCTTCTGAATCGGCGGGCACTTCACAGCCGTTTCAGCGCTCGAACCTGTTCATGCAACGCCACTTACAGAAACTAGTGAGCCTGACGGGAGCGGCGGTCATCGAGGAGATTGAGATGGACATGAAAGTTTCTCAGACTTTAACGAGTGCTGTCCCCGATTGCCTCCGGCTTGTCGGGAACACGCTCTCGGTTAGCTGCCGACCGCCATATAACGAGAAAGCCAGTTGCAGGCAGTGGTAGGTCCGGTTAAGTACATCTCTTGCGCATTTAGCAGTGGCCCTCATTTGGAAGTCACTTACGGCGCCTGTGCGACCCTTACGAATCCTGACGTTTACGAATCAGGTCTTTCCCGACATCTTCCCAGATGATGTCATCGTGATCCCATCGTTATCGATATAGCCACAGCAAAATCTACAACTTCGCTTGAACTTGACCAATTCACCCTCCATTCGCTGTCTTCAACCTTTCGCTACCTTAATATGCTGTTTCCTGCTTGCTGAGAGTACTATCGAACTATGATTGACACTGGTAAGTTTAAAAGGGAGTAAATGAGACGGGTTTAGTATATTCTGACGGGCGAAACTTCAAGTCCCCGTAGAGATTTTGACATTGATAATCCAAGGGGGATCCTCCCCTGCTAGTCTGCAAACAAGGCAAGAACTATACGACTATGACCTACGAAGACACCGCTTGTACCAAGTTTGCCAAAGTTTGAGATACAAGATCGCTGACAACGCAGTATTTTGGACTGCCTTGTATCTCGACAGAGCTGACCCCTCTGGTCGACCACAAATCGAAAATTCCGGTCCACGAGGCCATCGTCGCTGACCACGTCAAGTTCTGTGGACAAGGCCGACCGCTCAATGTTTTCTTTCGGCTTGAAATGCAACGGAACTCCGACCTCGCTATACGAAAGGTTGTGGACAGAGCTGATCAGGAATAACAGCATGTGGGGCAACGTTTCTCGTCTCCGCTAACAGCGTATGCCGAGCAGACGAGCGGTGCCTGCATTCCATGATACAGGGCGAAATGTTACTTAATGCTTCGCGCCTGCAAAGCTTCGCTGCAGTCAAGAATGAAGGGGAGTACGCTAACTGCCGTGGCCCTCACAATGTCGTTTCCCTTCCAGTAACAGCACAACTGAGCACCATCGCAATAGAAGTCCCGGCCAGGATCATTTCTGGGACCTCAATCAATCTCAGGTTATTGGACGTACGCACAAAAGCAGATGATACAATGTGGTGCCATTTCTTTGACAGTTGCACCAGTCTGGAAGAGCTGGTGTGGCGAAGAGACGGCCCCGTTCGGGCGACAAGGACGGTGTCAGTCCCCTCGTTACACGTCTTTCGGACGCAAAGCGTGAATTTTCCACCTCCCATTCTCGCGCCGCACTTGATCACCCTGAATGTCACGGACGAAGAGAATCCGTTCACTGCATACCAATTCAAATGTCTTGTTGGGACCAATCCCGCGCACTTGGAACATCTCGACATGTTGCCAAACCCTACGCGAAAAATGGATATAGACGAGATCTTCCGCAATTGCGCAAACTTGGTAACTCTGACCGTCTCTACGACCGAAACCCGCACGACTCTATACGGCGCAATCGCCACGCGCGCACAGAACCAATATCTCAAGTTTGATCGTCGAAAATTCGAGTCGGTGCAGTTCGCGCACGGCCCCACCGCTGAACTCCTGGGCGGTGACTGCCAGAAAGCGATACGAAGCGCTGTGTCGTGTGGCGTTCAAAGTGGAATTGAACACCGTCAAGTTCGAACCAAGAGCGGAGAGGTTGGGAGTCCGAAAGTTTCCTGGGGACGTCAAGTTTGGGGAAGATGCACAAGCGGAGCTGATCTTGGGGAATGGCATGGACCCCCAGATGACGCATTTGTATAATCAGGACTTCGATCCCTTCCACCCCGGACGCAAAACCCAGCCCTATCACTCTCGTCATCCTCACACTCGACGCCGATGGTGCAAGATCGATGTTCGCCCGAGGATGGTATTATAAAGGGGTGTGCTATAGACCGTTCAGAGACAGGCCACCGCGAGATTGACTCCAAACTTTGCTGTCAACATTCGAATATGAAATTCAAAGTTACGGTTGCGACTCCACTAAACATTTTTGAACACTTAGTCTATTTCCATGTGTTGTCGTTTGCTGCTACCTTGTCTCAAGCTAACGCGAATCTCGCGTACCCAGATACTCGATTGGGTATTGCACGTTCGTCGCCAGATTCTAGATACTACAGCCGCAGCTCCTGTTTGTTACATCGTGAACTCGCACTATCGGTTACGACTTGTTCCCACCATACGCTATATGCTCACAACGCTAAGCAATGTCTGAACTGCAATTCAGTCGTGGACGGAAGTATGCGTCAAACTGATATGGAGTGCGACTCTACTACCTGCGTATTTACGACTTGTTCGAGCCTGCGACAAGGCAATTATGTCAGTCCAAAGCACTTCGCACTACGTTTTGCATGCAAGTAGAACGTGTCTCTGAGTGTCAATCATAATTCTCGATTATAATGCTAGTCTGAACGATTTACATGCTGCGTTCAGGTATATCGACCATGGGGAGCACAAGTTTTCAATACGGCACAACGGTCAACTACAGGCAGGACGAACACCAGCGAAAGAAACAGTTCTTGGCGGCAACAAGCAAAGGCGACCTTGATAGAACGAAGCAAAAGTCAACAGCATCATCTAGGCTTGGTGCACAGCACTCTGTATCGAGTACGACCATAACAAAATCCAAACGACGCCACGATGTCCGCTTTCTCCCACTCCAAATCCAGCAGAACTACCATAGTCAAATTGCCCTTCGGTGTGTTCCCGAACTGTATACGTTCTGGTACCCAGACTTTCAAGACAGGAACTTTGAAACCAGTGTAGGAAGTAACCTCGTCTCGCGAGTACACTGCAGCAACTTCCCGCTTCGTCAAAGGAAAAGGAAAGTCCGGGATAGCAATGCACGTGCCGAAAGCAAAAGGCTCGAAACAGAGGCAGTTGAAAAGACAACACTTGCGAGGGGGACAAAGGTCCTCGAGTTCCCAGCGCATGTCCCACGAAATTTCGTTTTCTTCCATTGGGTGGGTTAAATGAACCGCAGCAGCAGTCAGCCTGCGCATGGTGTTCATCCTGTACTGGTAAATGATCTTTCTGGCCAAGAACTGGAAGACAGGCGCCCGAGGCTCCGTGTCGGACATTAGGATGTGCTCCAGATACGGAGTTTTGTTCAGGATGTCGAGGAGCACGGAAGTTTTTACAGGGTTGTTGCGCAGCTTCAGGGAGGTCAAACTGGCGGCGAAGCCCACCAAGTCGACGAACAAAGACACGGTGATAGGCATAGAATAGTCGAACACTTCCAATTCAGTAAGACGCGGGGCGAATATAGGAGGCAGGAACCGCAGGTCCCACAGCGTCAGACGAAGAAGGGACGGCAACGTAACGACCGGCGACGGCGCAAGGGCGCACCTCCTGTCCCACTTGAGATACACGAGGTTCGTGCAACCGGAGAAGAACGCCGACCAATTAACGCCTTGTTGGTCGCGATCGCTAGCTATGTGCATATACTGAAGGTTCGAAGAGGGAGGGAAGGCGACGTCGGCAAGAACAGTGCACCTAACGACGTGCAAGTCGACTGAAGCCAACTTTAGCCGCTGGTGCCGCTTCCAACAGGAGACGTTTTTCTTCGTCGCGATGTCCACGATCCTCAAGTCGAGGGCGTCTTCCATGATGTACGGACCAAGGAGCTCCTGCACACAGAGACCTGCCGAATTGCAGTAACCGTCGGCCCTGAAGAAGAGTGTCCTCCATCGCTTGACGGATGGAAGTAGCGCATCCCAGACGCGCCCGGCCTCGTCCCGTCGACCAGGGAGGACATTCAAGTCAAACGCTATATGAAGGCGACACATGGCAGATTTCTGAAGGTGCTGGCTGACAAAGGCACAGAGATCGGATGTGTCTAGAGGAGAAGGGCGGCTGGAGTTGGCAGTCTCGAGCATGATGAAGGACCACATGACGGGCAAACTGTCCACAACCCCCATGAAGAGGATGCAGGTGCGTCGCAGACGGTCTCGAAGAAGCTCGTTATCGTATACTTGCTCCTGTGTCAGCACGGGGCTAAGGGCCAGCAGAAAAATGCGGGCGACAGTGTCGAGTGGCACTTCGACAGCATTAATTATACTCAACTACGTGACTAGCGACCTGTCGACTCACGGGTCGTAAATTTCGAAGGTTCGGCTGAGTCGGTCTCGTTCACGCTGGTATCGCTGGTCGAGGTTGCCGACATTTCGTAGAAATTAGCGAGGACCGGAAAAACGATAAAGACAGCGGGCTCAGAAGACGTTGCTGCAGACCCAACAAATGTAGAAAGCCGCCATATATTTCTAGCGGGCGTTTGCGAGGACTTAAACAAATTGCAGGAAGCTGATGTAAGGAAAGAAGTTGAGGAAAAAGACAAGAACGGTATTAGCACTGCCGCGCGGTTGGCCGGCCCGCCCGGCCAAACCTTAACCTCTCTTCCGAAACCAGCAAGTACGCAGCACCTGAATTTAAAGTTCATTCAATGTCAATACGAAGACTGGAATCATCACAGACAGTAAGTGATACGACTGTGCAAGCAATGCTACGACACTGAAAAGCCATCCAACTCAGTTAGCTTGACAATATGCGACGCCTGAATGCCATAAGCCTGTAAACGCTTTAGCGCGAAGCTGGTGAAGAGGAGTTGCGATCTACCCTGGTGAAGGCCTGCGCGTCGCTCTGCGTGGGTGCTATTGACATATCGAACCGAAACAGACTGACGGAACAAGAAACTAGATCACCGGTCGATGGAGGGTGCGCGATATCCGAGTTGTCGGTATCGACTTCACAGAACGACGTATCAGAGTCCTCGGATTCGACATCTGCATGTTCGCTGTCCTACTCGAACCGTGAGGACTGCAGATCTAACGAGTTGAAAAGAACGCCGCTCGTACAAATGTAGTGGAGCGCGATACGCGCACAAACAAGCTGGCCGACGACGACTCGGGAGCACCGTGAGCCCAATGCTGCGTGTTAAATATTACCTGTAGAGTCGTTAGTAGAACAAGCAATCTTTGACAACCGATAACTAGCGCGATCAGCGTCTTCGGTGTCAGCAGCGGCAAGTGCTGCGAGAACTCTAAGCTGATCTGCATAAAATTCGTTGAGGACGTCTGAGTCTGTTGGACGACCTAGGACAAGCAGCTGCGAACTGGTTGAGAAGTTGGCTTCCAGTTCGTGTCCCTCACTTGAAACTGTTCTTCCCACAGTGCAAACAGTCCTGATTTGACCGACGACAGCCAACTGCACGGGAAGGTCGTTTTTGTCGACAAATCTACGCATCCATTGGCCTGAGACCCGCTCCGCGTCGCCCACTCGCATGCATGACGGACTGAGTGTCGCGAGAAGGTCACACATAAACACAGAATCAAGTTGAGAGCAGAACGAATCCCGACTGATCGGCATGATCGCATCAATATATTCACGTTGTCGCAGTCGCCTGGCTTCGACGTCGTCGGCAACTACTTGACTCTTTTTGCGTCGACTTCATCTATGTGCATCCGCTGGTCATCAGGCAACTCAGCTTCCGCTCGAATATCCATATAGCCATGCCTAACATATCCGACCGTGAGCTTGAAGTGGACAGATTTGCAACGATACTAACGAATAAGATAACAAGTGCTCGCGGAAGTTCTTACTCTGATTTTCCTAGCAGCACCTCAGACTGCTCTGCGGACAGTTCGACATATATACGAGTATGACTTCCTGCGATTGCGAATTCAACAAGTTTGCCGATATTTTCGTTCAGTGGCTTTCAGTGATCCTGTTTTTTGGACCGCTCTGTATCTCAATCGGAAAGCTCCTTCTGAACATAGAAATTCCCGTCCAGATTATTTCTTGGACTTCGAACAACATCAGATTCATGGATATACGGACGGAAGCAGACGATACGACGTGGTGCCGCGTCTTCGAAAGCTGCAGCAAGTTGGAATTACTCGTGTGGAGAAGACATGGCGCCGCACAGTCGAGGAAGATTGTCACCGTCCCGTCTTTGCAATCTTTCACAACTCACGACGTTCAAAATCCCCCTCCCATACATGCTCCTAATCTCGCTTACCTTGAGGTTTTGGACGGCGGCGAGCCTTTCAGTTTACTGGACTTCAACACCCTAGTAGGAACAGAAGCCCCCTCCATGAAACATCTGCGTTTGCTAGTCAACCCCACTCACAACCCAGACATGGAAGAGATGTTTCTGCAATGTCCCAACCTCTCGTTTCTGCCTGTATCCACTCACCAATCGCGGACGTCTCTCTACATGGCGGTTGCCGCGCGCGCTCATGAACAAGTTCTATTCCATGACGCACCAAAGCTGGTGGCGATCGAATTCGCGAGTGGACCACCATCGGATCCCCGAGCGGAAATTGCGCGGGAGAGATATCAAGCGCCCACTCAATTAACTTTCAGCATCAGGAATAACACTGTATTCTTCGAACCCAATGCCACCGGTTGATGGTCCACAACTTTCCTGAAGACTACGCGTTTAGCGACGAAGAAAACTCGTTCCTTATAGAACAAAACGGTACGAAGCCGGGATCGACGCGTTTATACGACCAAGCGATCAGTCACAAGCATGCGACGTCGAAGGATAGAGCACTGATCACGCTTGTAGTGTCAAGCCTGGACTTGGGCGCGGCGCAAAAGGTTGCAGCAAGGGGATGGAGGTATAAAAACAACACGTATCGGGCGCGCAGG
Source organism: Favolaschia claudopus (assembly GCA_037176885.1). Classification (NCBI taxonomy): domain Eukaryota; kingdom Fungi; phylum Basidiomycota; class Agaricomycetes; order Agaricales; family Mycenaceae; genus Favolaschia; species Favolaschia claudopus. The sequence goes on from JAWWNJ010000306.1 coordinate 70,593, forward strand.
GACAGATCAGAGCCATGTCCAATGCTATGCTGCAATGTTGTACGCGTTGCCATCGGTTCACTAGCATTATCAGGCAACGAATGTCGATTACAGCAGGAAGTCGTGCAGAAACTGTATTATCTACCAGCTCGAAAGTGTGGGAAACAACTTGCGGCATGACAGCGCGAATCCCCGACCGGGTACTGATCCATCAGTTCATCACTTCTTCTTGTCGTGGTCTCTCATAGTTGGTCCTTAAGCTTGGGCGTGTTGGCGATGGCCGCTTACAAGAAAGAGCTTTACCGATCTGATCCCACTGGCTACAGTAAGTCCGTTACAGGTGTCTTCCGATATCTTTGTCTGCTGAAACGGATGTCAACATAGACTCCATTCCCAATGAGCTTGTTCATCGCATTCTATCTCTCGTTTCGGAGCCCTTCGACTTGGATCCCTCTTCCTGTATGACAGACATCCATCGGCTCCGGAGTGTTTGTCACCTCTGGAGAGAGATCGTTCACCACACTCCGCTGTTTTTCTCAAAAATACTGGTCGACTTCAAAAAACGTCCCGAGCATATACAAGATTGGGTTTCTAGATCCCGTCACACCCCTTCAACGATATTCTTTTCTTTGCATTGCGACGGAGAAAGAGCAGCTCCAACGAACGGGCTCATGCTCGATTTCATCAGCGTCCTTACACCTTACATGCCTAGGTGTAAAAAAATTTCTCTCCACGCGAATAACGCCTTTGCCGCGAACCTTCTTTTCGACGTCCTCATGCAGCTTAAGGCGGGCTCTGTACTGCCATTCATGTCGTAGCAGACGACGACGATATCTTACACCTACCAAGAGTGCTCACCGCAACGACCGCCACTGTGCGACACATCGTCGCCGAAGGCTGTGCACTTGGGGTTCTACCGTCGTCGCTCACATTCCTGAAACTCGTTGACATAGCGCCGAGTCTGGAGCTTACCGCGACGGAGATCGGAAACGCGCTGTCGGGTGTGCTTTCTCTGCAGGAACTTGTGCTGCAACGCGTGACCATACAGTACGATATCGGACCACGCGTCGTCCTCTCATCATTGACGGCTCTCGACATTTCTGCGTCTACCTGTGAAGAAGTGCTCATTCTCAAAGTAATCAACATGCCGGAGCTGCTGCAGCTCGTGCTTCGCCTAGATGAAAGCCCAATATTCGACCTCGCCCGCTGAGTCTCTCAACCACGGTCCGAAGGTCCAGATGCTCGCCCTCGAAATGGAGTCACCTGGTCTGGGTCGAATGCGAACCTTTTTCAGGACGCTCCCCCGGCTTCGACGGCTGAGCGTTAGCAGATCTAGCGAACAGTTAGAGACTACTATTGGAATGGTGCTGTTGACTTCCGCGGACGTCTTTCCATTGATAGAACGCGTGGAGTTTGGGGACGAGTTGGACGACGAGCTTCTGCCGAGCATGTTCGGTGCTTTGGCCGCACGATCTCCTCAAGTAAAGCTCATATCGCCCATCAGTGACGCTTGGCAGGGCTATCAGCGTCAAATGCAATGCATGTTTTTGCGGGATGGCCAAGTGGTGAAGGAGCATCGATGTGCGGCTAATGGGGATTTTTGGGACAAACTAACAGTGGGCGGCGGTGCAAGGCGATAGCGCCAAGTGCGTTCTTCTTATGCGATGTTCAATGATTTGTTTCTTTTACCAGTTGTATGTGAACACTTGACAACCTGAAACCTCAGCATATATAGCTACCGATAACTTGTAATCCGTGCCCTGAATGTTTTGCAACGTAATGGGATCGACGTTGGTAACATTCCCACTTCTTACCGTTTGACGAAGGGTCGCAATCGCGTTATTTACGAGCTCGAAAGTGTGAGAAACGATGTGGCTATGTCACGATGTTGATAGTTGTTTCCTGAATGTTGCTTTTCTGTTTTCTTCTCTTTCGACTGCATTCGTAACAGTGCCTGCAGCTCTGGCGTGGACCGTAAGATGGACCGTCGTAAGTTGACTGGCTACTCGCCTTTGCACCTTGATGACCTTTCCTGATTTGTTCTGCGTGAAGTTCCAACTGAACTCGTGGTTGAAATAATTAGCCTAGCCTTGACACCAGTTTCCTCCGCTCAAGACGTTTAC